>JAGKTI010033197.1:0-11730 GCA_018397915.1 Birgus latro | reverse complement strand
TCAGTAAACTGGATATGTTTGATTTCCCTAGTATCAAAATGGGACAATGTTATTTTGTCCCCACTCAGTCATCCTAGATAAATCTTGGTTTATTGAGATTATTGTGCTGAGTTGCGAGTTAAATATATGGTTACGTCCCCGTCCCACACTGTCACAGGCGCCAGCAGCAGTAGTTCAGTATAGGAAGGACGTTGCCCGTGAACTGTTCCTCCTATGGTCAGCCTTTTTGTGTGCAAGAACAAGATCGGTTCAGGTAAGGTAAGTAAACATTGGCTTCTCAGGTTCGCGGTCTTTATTCACCTAATAATTACACTTAATGCTTGCCAAATACACTTCACTGTTTTCAGAAGTACCAGAGCTATACAATCTCCATTAGGCTGCACTAACACTGAACTTACACTGAACTGAACTGACACTAAAACTGAAAGGAAACTGACTCCCCTAGGCTCTTCCACCTCCTATATAACTCTCCCTGCTTCTCCTAAGCTCCAGCACATTCTCGAAGGAGCAACAATCACCACTCGGAGACATTCATAATACCCCAGAATGTTCTTACATCCCATAACACTCTAAATTATTTAGCAAAGAAACTGAAATAAAATTACATAATTTAACAATCACATAAATAAAACATTAGAGAGAAAAGAGCATAAAATTTATTGCAAACCTTTACAAAATACCTCCACTCTTAAACAGCAGGCTAACTGGCAACTCTGACCCGTATGTTTGTTTGTTTGTTTAGATTCTTCCACCTGACATAGTCAGAGTGGAAGTAGGCCTAAGGTGGAAGGCCTGTCAGTGAACTAAGGGGAAAAAAACGAAAAGTACTAAAAACCCTCCAGTACTTCCTATTTAGCAAATCCCACTTCTCAACTAAATCAAACTTTGTGTGTGGGTGGTTAAGTGTAATGGAATTATGAAGCGTTGAGTCATCTGCATATGGATGAATGAAATTATGCGTGAATATAGAAAGGGAACAGAGTGAGGAAAACATATAACAACATTAAAATCCTTACCACAAGAGTAAAAGCAGCAGCAGTAACGACCCAGCCCCAGCCCCCATCAGGAGCGTCACTGTCCTTTGTCACTGGTTCCTCTGTGGCCACAGTAGTGGGCACACCCTTGGTGGAGGCCACAGTGGTGGACATAACCTCAGTGGTATCCATAATGGTGGAGATGGTCACCACCACGTCGTCCGCTACTGGCTTGCTGTCAAGAATTGGTTGTTGACTACCTGAGGACACCTCACTATGGTCTCACTGCTCATGACATCATCCATCACTGCTGGCAATGCTTACTTTACAAACTCATCTTTTATCCGATTGTGTTGACAGAAAATTAATTTTGCAGTTGACATGAGTGTGTGGATTATGATTTTGTATGTGTGTGTGTGTGTGTGTGTGTGTGTGTGTGTGTGTGTGTGTGTGTGTGTGATGGTATGTCCTAATATTTTTCGTATTTGCTCTCCTCTCTCTTGGTTTCCGTTCCTCTCTTCTCCACTTTATTTTTTTCTTCCTTAGTCGTAGGTTTTTGTTACTTATTTTGACTACAATTTTGGATTTACACAGAGATCAACGTGGGGTTCTAATGCTTTACTTATTGTCAGGTACAGATGCTTGCCCCACGGATCACACCTACTACTTGCTTCCATCTGTATACTACCAAAATTTCCAGTCTGTTTATCTGTTTTTGTCTTCTAATTAGTCGAGATAGTGCATAACAGTGAACTGTTTTTTTTAAATCTATCTACTGTACCTAAAATGTGCTTGCTTAAAGAATGCGAAAAAAAAAAAAAAACGGGTGCAATCGGTCTTCGGTTACCAAAAAATCTTGTTAAGCAACCCATGTCCAAATGTTATATTATACAGTAAATGCAGCTGGGCATTCCATGGAGTTTCATGTCTTTACACACACACACACACACACACACACACACACACACACACACACACACACACACACACAGAGTCTATCTGCCTGTCTGTCTATGGAAATCAAGGGGGATGCATATTGAACTCTTTTAACAGCTCTGACAGGTGTAACTTCTTACGACGAATTTAACTGTTTTAAATGTGTACATCACAAAGGCCAAAGTGGTTCCTCTGATGGCCTAGATTATAGTTAATCAGAAATACTCAAGTCAACATCTTGGAAAGATGGCAGCCACTTACCAATCATTTGTTTACTTCTATAACCATATTTTAGCTACAACGGGTCAGATGGGTAGACGTATTGGTGGGATGGGTGGTTAGTGGGAAAATAGGTCCATGGTAGGAATAGGTCAGTGGAGAATATAACCCTGGGGAAATGGGCCCAAGGATAAAATGAGAACATGATGGTCTTCTCACACAAGGAGTGGCCATCAAGGGTCCCGGGTAATGCACGATCATAGGGTTTTACCCAGGAAACGCCGGGTACCCGTTATAGTAACCCCTAAACCATGCTTGAAATACATATCATGAAACAGGTGTTCGAGGTGGGTTGGATGATGTGTTGTCATTCATAAAAGAAGTGATACCTCACTAGCCAACCCCTCTGCGTTTCATATGGTAACCCTGCGTTTTATGTGGTAACACGGTATCATTTTCAACTTTAGGTGATTCAAGTTAGGCTTTGAGATTCTAAACCTGAGTGAACCCCGATTGAAATTTACAATCACTTCCTGGTGAACTATCGAAGCTATGCCATGTGCAAAAGTGCTCCTCGTAATACTGTATTGCTGTGTATATCAAATAATAGCATCACACTGCAAGCGACAAATCCTTTGACCTCAGTAGAGAGTCTAACGTTCAACACTTTCCTAATTAAGCATCTATAACTCATATTAAAACATGATGAGTGGATGCACAAAAACAATTACAATGTCGTTTCTGCCAATGATTTCTATCTATCCCCCACACAGTCCATTGAAGTGATTATTATAACTTTCACCCCGTATCCTAACCTTTGGCTCTCCTTTCCTTTCACTGATCCACATGGAGAACAAGCCTACATCTTTTCTATCCTTAATGACCTAGAGCAGCTTGTACAGCACCCTACCCGTATCCCTGACCGCCTTGGAGAGAGTTCCAACATACTTGACCTCTTCCTTACAATTAATCCTTCCGCTTATGATGTTAAGCTTTCTTCACTGTTGGGCTCCTCCGATCATAACCTTCTTAGCCTGTTCTATTGCAACAGTATGGCCTGTGAACCCTCCAAAGAAACGTCGGTTATGGCACTTTGTAGCAGCAGTTCTTCTTTGATTTTCCTTGGAATGATTATTGCTTCTGTTGCCTGGAGCCATCTGAGCGTACCATGCACATTACGAAAGTTATTCTTTCGGGCATGGAAGCGTACATTCCTCTCTCATGTCCTTTGACTAAGGCTAAAAACCCTTGGTTTAACCCGCCGAGTCCCGACCGGTTTTTTACCCAGCCTACCCCCAGATCCCGACAGATTTTCAACTTTTTGTTTTTTGCCTGAAACCTTCGCTTTGGGTGAGAAATATCGAAAATTCATAGTGAAATCGCGATCCTGAGATTAAATAATGTTGAAACTGGTGTCATTCAACCTTACGTTTTCCTTCTTTTTCAGGGTACCTGGCTAAGAAAACGAACTATGGAAGGGTTGACTAATTCAAGCCACTTTAAATTACGTATTTATTACATTTTTTGGTACGAATGTATGTGTAGTAAAAGTCTATAATGGTTTTCACACAATAATATTTTCATTTATAAGCATTGTTCACTTACTCAAAACCCTAGTATATGGCACCTTCCTTTATGACATTACCACCTCATCACTTCTGTTTGTTTCTACCTCTAGTTTCTTTGTTTTTCTTTGTCCTCCACCTCAGGAATCACTTTCACCATGAATTTCGTCATTGGAGAGATCGTGGGGCAACATACCTTTACTGGCTAGGTTGCTGCTAACAGGTGAATTGCCCAGTGTGGGGGCGGGGGGGGAAGGGTTAGGAGGAGCCAGGCAGTATCCCCACTTGACAGCAGGTAGAGGAAGGTCTCCCACATATGCCTACCAAAAATCACCCACGAATGTTGAAAAATGTGCACACAGTGGGCCTTGCAATTGCGTGACGTACGATGTACACCCTATAAAAAAAGAATCGGGACCCCACGAGCTGATGCGTCTCGCAATGACCACTGATACGAAAGCCGTGAAGACGTGGCGGGGTTGGTACCCCTGAAGCCTTCCCCCTCCTCCCTCCCTTTGCAGGTGTCTGCGTTTTAAAGGTTGATGTTCTCCTAGCTCCGTGTCGTCTTGAAGTAATGATAACGAGGAATATGTAACTTGCCTGTAAACCTCTAAACAGTATACTGTAACATTACCAACAGGTTAGATAATAATAAAATTGGCAGTCAATATGTACTTGGCAACCAACACCATTACAACGATTGTGTATGGTACAGTTAGATGAATAAGTTAACGTTAAGTAAAAAAGTATAAGGCCACATCTAATCGCAGATTGTATGTGATTACAGAAGTATTATTATTTAGTTCAGTGCTGTGATCAGTATGACGTAGGTGGCTCAGAGGTAGAGCATCGAACTCAGGACCCGGGGATCGCGAGCGAGTTCGAGCCGCGCCCGCTGCCGTGCCGGGAGGGGTAGCGCCCTCCTGTTACCTAGCGGGGCTATATGATCTCATTGTAAGGTCTAGCTCGGGGGATTCTTTAATCCTTTTTAATCAGTAGACCAGGCATACCAACCACGCACCAGAACTCAGTTGGGGCTTCAAATTCCTTCGTGCGGTGTGGCATATTGTACCGTGCAGTAAGGGTCCCGATTCTTTTTTTATAGGATGTACGTCGTTGGGTCTGTCCGCGGAAAAAAGTAGCGACTTACACCGTACGTCGATGGGACTCGGCGGGTTAATAATGCTTGCTCAAATGCTATCCACAACAAGGAGAGGGCCTACAAAAGGTACCAGAGCCAACCCACCCCTGAATTACATCTACTTATGTTTCTGCCCGGAATCGTGCTAAGTCTGTTCTTCGATCTGCTAAAAATAATTTCATCCTCACTAAATGTTCCCAACTCTCCAACTCGAATTCTTCCTGCTCCTTCTGGCACCTTGCCAAAAACTTTTCTAACAACTTTACCTCATCATCCTTCCCTCCTCTTTTCAACTCTGATGGCTCTGTAGCTATTTCTTCTACTGGTAAAGCAGATATCTTCACTCAGACTTTCTCCTCTAATTCCACATTAGACGATTCCAGTGCTGTTCCTCCATCACTTCACCCCTCTGACTTCCTCATGGCTGACATTAAAATTTCTTCAGCTGATGTATTTTCTGCCATCGCTGGCCTCAATACTAAAATTCATTTGGGCCTGATGGAGTCCCTCCTGTTGTCCTCAAGAACTGTGCTTCTGTGCTTACACCCTGCCTAGGTAAACTCTTTTGACTTTGTCTATCAACATGTACCTTTCCTTCTTGCTGGAAGTTTGCTCTCATTCAGCCAATCTCAAAGAAGGGTGACCATTCCCAACCCATTAACTTTTTTTTTATTTTATGCAAGGAAGAAGGAACCAATGGCCACAGGCCTGCATTCTGTTCCTTCCAAGAAAAAGCAGAAACAATACAAAAGAGAGCCAAATTCAAGACGTTCAATTCGAGATGCCTGGACACACTGTGTTTGAAAGACTGGAGATCATAGGAAGTAGGATATACAGACAGAGGAAGACAGTTCCAGAGTTGACCAGTTGCATAAATGAAGGACTGGGAGTAACGGTTAACTCTTGCATTAGAGAGTTGGACAGAAAAGGGATGAGAGTTTGTTGCTAGACGGGTACTACGTGCCCGTCGTAGAGGTGGAGGGATGCAAGCAGACAGTTCAGAGGAACAGTGACCATTGAAGTAGCGATAGAAGAGAGATAAAGATGCAACAGTGCGGCGAAGAGACAAAGGTTGAAGGGAATCAGTAAGAGGAGGAGAGTTAATGAGACGAAAAGCCTTTGACTCCACCCTATTGAGAAGAGCTGCATGTGGGGAGCCTCCCCACACATGAGAGTTGTACTCCATACACGGGCGAATAAAACCCGTGTACAAGGTCAACAACTGTGCAGGGGTAAAGAAAGTTCGGAATCGGCTTAGCACACCTAATCTCTTGGAAGCAGATTTCACAAGAGATGTAATATGTTCTTTCCAAGACAAATCCCGAGAGAATGAAAACCCAAGCATATTCAAGGATGATGCAGGACATAACTGTTCATTATTAAACATTAGTGGGTAATCCTGAGGAAGATTTTGTTGGGTTGATAAGTGTAAGAACTGAGTTTTTAATGCATTAAAAATAACAAGATTATTTGTACCCCAATCGGAGATACGAGCCAAGTCAGACATTAGGTGTGCCATAGCCTCATCCCTTTTTTGTTGAAGTAACTGCTGAGATGGACGTTGCAGGAACCGAATGGAAAGGTGAAGGGTGGAATCATCAGCATATGAGTGGATAGGGTTAGATGTACAGCTTAGAAGGTCATTGATGAATAAAAGGAAGAGAGTAGGTGATAGGACAGAGCCCTGAGGAACACCACTGTTGATAGGTCTAGGAGAGGAACGAAGGCCGTCTACAACAGCGGCTATAGAACGACCAGAAAGGAAGCTAGAGATGAAGGCACAGATAGAAGGATAGAAACCGTAGGAGGGCAGTTTGGAAATTAAAGACTTATGCCAGACTCGATCGAAAGCCTTTGAGATGTCAAGTGCAATGACAAAGCTTTCGCCAACCGAAAGGAGGATGACCAAGAGTCTGAAAGGAAGGTGAGAAGATCGCCAGTGGAGCGTCCCTGACGGATCCCATACTGACGATCAGAAAGAAGGTTGTGACAGGAAAGATGCTTTAAAATTTTTCTGTTAAGAATTGACTCGAAAACTTTTGAGACACGGGATGTTAAAGCAACTGGACGATAGTTAGAGGGTTGGGAATGGTCACCCTTCTTTGGGACTGGCTGAATGAGAGCAAACTTCCAGCAAGAAGGAAAGGTACAAGTTGAGAGACAAAGGCGAAAGAGTTTACCTAGGCAGGGTGTAAGCACAGAAACACAGTTTTTGAGGACAACAGGAGGGACTCCATCGTCTAATTGCTTTAATATCCTGTGTCTCAAAAGTTTTCGAGTCAATTCTTAACAGAAAAATCTTAAAGCATCTTTCTTGTCACAATTTCTCTCTGTTCGTCAGTATGGGTTCCGTGAGGAACGATCCACTGGCGATCTTCTCACATGCCTTTCACACTCCTAGCCATCCTCCTTCCGAGACTTTGGCGAAAGCTTAGCCATTGCACTTGACATCTCAAAGGCTTTCGTTGGAGTCTGGGATAAATTTTAATTTCCAAACTGCCCTCTTACGGCTTCTATCCTTCTCTCTGTGCATTCATCTATAGCTTCCTTTCTGGTCGTTCTATAGCTGCTGTTATAGACAGACATCTTTCTTCTCCTAGATCTGCCAACGGTGGTGTTCCTCAGGGCTCTGTCCTATCACCAACTCTCTTCCTTTTCTTCATAAATGACCTTCTAACCATATCCACGCGTACTCGTATGCTAATGACCCGGGGACCCTTCACCTCACCATCTGGTTCCCGCAACGTCCATTTCAGCAGTTACTTCAGCAAACATGGGATGAGATTATGGCACACCTAATGTCTGACTTGGCTCGTATCTCTGACTGGGGTAAAAGCGATCTTCATGTTTTCAGTGCATCTAAGACTCATCCCAGCAAAATCCTCCACAGGAGTACCCACTAATGTTTAATAATATCCAGCTTAATCCTGCATCATCCTTAAAAATGCTTGGGGTTTCATTCACTCGAGACTTATCTTGGAAAGATCATATTGAATCTCTTGTAAAATCGGCTTCCAAGGGATTAGGTGTGCTAAGCCGTTTCCGTGCCTTCTTTACCCCTGCACAGTTGTTGACTTTATATACGGATTTTATTCGCCCCTGTATGGAGCACAACTCTCATGTGTGGGGAATCTCCCCAAAAACAGCTCTTCTCAATAGGTTGAAGTCAAAGGCTTTTCGTCTCATTAACTCTCCTTCTCTTACTGGCTCCGGTCAACCTCTGTCTCTTTGCCCCACTGTTGCATCTTTATTTCTTTTCTTTTGCTATTTCAATGGTCACTGCTCCTCTGATCTGTCTGCTTGCATCCGTCCACCTCTACGACGAGCACGTAGCACCCGTCTAGTAAAAAACTCTCATCCCTTTTCTGTCCAACTCTCTAATGCAAGAGATAACCGTTACTTCCAGTCCTTCATTTATGCAACAGGTCAAGTCTGGAACTGTCTCCCTCTGTCTGTATTTCCTATTTCCTATGATCTCCAGTCTTTCAAACGCAGTGTGTCCAAGCATCTCGAAATGCTCTAATCTTGAATTTGGCTCTCTCTTGTATTGTTTTTGTTTTTTCCTTGGAAGGAACAGTTTGCGGGCTCCTGGCCTTTGGTTCCTTCTTCCTAGCATTAAAAAATGAATAAATAAATAGGTGGTGAAATAGGGACACCTCTGCATTATTATGGTTTCGTTGTTTTGACGAGGTTTGTAAAATAACTGCGATCTCGATGACCTCGTCAGAAAAAAAAAAATCTTTGATGCATAATTAACATCTGATTTTATGACGTATTAGTGAATAAAATATATTACCGTGGGAATGATGATGTTCTAACTAAAACAGCAGTTTACTGCTATAATGAAGATGAAAGTTATACTTCTATTAGGCTAAGAGTTCCAGATCAGTTCTGTAGAAATACTGCATTATGGGCCTCGTGACATTTCCACAGAATATGAATGTCTGCATTATCGTGCATTTACTGATTTTTTCCTACATTTACGTTTAGGTATTTCTTGTTTCACTAGAAAAATAATTTGTCATTGAAATGTGAAACTACATAAATGTTACGTTTTTGTGCAATACGTCTTAAGTAATCATCCTGTGAATATCTTACACGAAGTTTTAGCATTTCACTGTTGGCGCCATAATGATCATGCAGTACAAGAAGAATTTTTACAGTAGTTAGGTTATGTATCACTGTCCGAGTTGCATTCTAATGCAAATACTCTCTTTAATATCTCAGTCCCCGAAATTCATATATTATGCCTGTCCTTCACGATACAGTATAATTTTAATATCCGATAACTGTGGAGATATCACTGAATTCGGAGGTTGTAATCTCCCTCGTGAACTGTGATTCCAAAGCTTGAAGCTCCAGCACTAAGTTTGTCTGCCCAGATTAGCAGCCATATCAAAAATTTCTCCTCTGTAGCCCTCCACATATCTGTCAATGAAGGAATGTATCAGTGCCAGAGTAAACGCTAGCTTGTCCACATATCTACAACATATGCGTGGATGAAGGGGATGTGTCACTGCAGTACGAACGGTAGCCTGGCCACATCTCTACTACATATACGTGGGTTGAGGGGATGTCTCAGAGCCAGAGCGACAGGTAGCCTGGCCACATCTCTACCACATTTGCATGGTTGAAGGGACAATACAATGATAACTATACAGAGAACAGATCATGGGCTTAATACCCACAGACGACTATACACTATGATAATGGTTGCCCTAACCGACATCCAGCATCACAAGATTCTGATTCACTTGTGGTACTCAATGAAGGATCTGGAACTGGAAGCTCAAGGTCATGGGGTGCTTGTGTTAGAGAAGGATCGTAAGGATACCTGATCTTGGACCATGTTTTCACTGAATTCCCTTTGGTGTTAGTGAGGCAAAAGTAGCAGTCAGGACAGTGATCATTTGGTTCGCGTCAAATCACTGGTACAGCGAAAGGCATACCTGGCGGCCGTTTCATGTGGCTTGTACCGAGCTTGCATGCAGTATGGGGTGCCCACTTCTTCTTGATTACCATCAGGACATTTGAAGTAATGTCTGTAAGCACTTTTAACATTCCTTGTAATTGGTCTCTTCAGGCTTTCAGGTGTAAGGAACCCGCAGATGTGGCAGAAAAAGAGTTTGATGCATTCACACACTTGCGGTGCTTCATTGCTTGCCAACACAGATCAAGACACTGTAACAGTAAAGCTGAAATGGAATAATATCAAATGTAACATTACCATTACATACAATGGTGTAAAAAAAAAAATCATCTGCTTGCTGGTGGGGAAATTTTACCCGACTTCAGGCTGTGGCGATTCACACTGAGTTGCTAAATATCTTGTGGCTTAACTGAAACTGATACAACCGCCACAATTACTAGCTCAATGCAGCTTTACAAAGTGCTGTGGCGTGCAGGGCCTCGTATATATATCACTATGACTGGAGTCGAATTGAATATTCCAACACACGAGCAGATTTTACTATGGTACGTTTTCGGGGGTCGACTACTTGCTCCTCGAATGCATATGCTTATGCTAGGGTTCTTGGCAAGACCAGGTCAATGCATACAACTAATAGAACAGGGCATGAAAACTCTGCTGAGACCAAACTGACAAACATATATTAACCAAATTCACAGCTCCAGGCCAAAATACGATATAACACAAATACATAGGACAGATGGTACAAATCAAATATATGTGGATATAGTGATATAGTGGCACTTGACGTATACATCATTTACAACAGGCCATAGAAATGGACATTACAATTTCAATACAACATTAATATTTCATGGTATGCTTCTGAACAGGACTTGGATATGATTGTCACAGGATGAATATAACATTAATGTTTCATGGCAATGTTCCGATACCGAAGTCACAATATTGCAGAGTCATTTATAGGGTAGCTTGGGCACTGATTTGGTATTACAGGACATGGCACTAACACAAACTAGTCACTATGTTTTCCTTGGGTGATTGGGGGTTGAGGTCCCTCGCGCCCTGGGCCACCGTCGGGTTTGGACTGCTGCAACTTCTGGTGGGAGCAGTCGCTGTCAGGGTAGGGCCACGGGAACCTTGGGCAGTAGGAGTCGCCCTCAGGACGAAGCTGCGGTGACGTCTGGGTCGGGACTTCACAGGGTGCTTTCGGGAGGCGAGTTGTAGGGCGAGGACCCCAGGACTACAAAGGAGGCCTCGCCAGCACTCCTTTAGCAGCTGGTCTTCCAGGCAATCATCTCTGTGAGGAGAGAGGAGAAGTCCCACCCGGCCACAGGAGGGGTGGTGGGCTGGGCAAGGGACACCTTCTCCAGGAAACGCCCTAGAGGCAGAGGGTGAGGAGCGGACGATGGCCTGCTCTGCCTCCCCCGTACGGCTTGATGTCGACACAGTGGTTCCCCTGTCTCTTCAGACTACAGGGGGAGAGAGGGTGGGGGCCTGCTCTACCCTGCTCCCTGAAGAAGGGAGAGAACCTCATATAAGCGAGAAGCGGACGGTGGCCGGCTCAGTCTCAGACCCGAGACAGACGATGGCCTGTGTCATGGCCCTAAAGGAGGCGGCAGCTGAGGGGCCGACGATGGCCTGCCCTACCTCAGACCCGACACGGACGGTGCCCTGCGTCTCGGCATTGCCCCTTGGGGAAACTGAAGGAGAGGAGAATGCAGTAAAGCAGCAGACGATGGCCTGCTCGGCCCTTGTCCGACGCGGATGGTGGCCTGTGTCGCGACCCTGCAGGGGATGGTAGCTGAGAAGCAGACGATGGCCTGCTCTTTCTCAGACCTGACACGGACGGTGGCCTGTACCGCGGCGCTACTCGGGATTGCATATCCCGCCCCTTACCTGGTGAGGGCTGCTCCAGCTGGGGCCAAGGTGATTTTTACTGCATACCTGGCGCGGTGTTGGTTG
>JAGKTI010033196.1:0-11730 GCA_018397915.1 Birgus latro | reverse complement strand
GAATGACCAGTGCTGGAGCTTCAGGGCCCAATACTCGGACAAGACCATTATCCGAACATGCATTTGGCTCTATTGTGTCGAATAATGGAGGGATGACTATATATATAACTGAGACAGTACTTCTAGCAAATAAACATGTTAGTAGTTGTGACCACACAAGGTTGATATAATAATAAAAGAATAAGTGGAATAGTAATATTTCAATTGTGGAGCACACAAGTATTGTCTGGATGAAGGCTATTAGATACAGAGATGTTTTCCGTCTCTTTGTCGGATGTCTTTTGTTAAGTACGTGTTTGTTTCTATAGTGTCTCTTATGAGTAATGGTCCTTGTTAGTTACACATTTTTAGCTCTTTTCTAAATACTTTCCTTACTATTGTACTTTGCTTAAAGGTAGTTAATTTACTGTAATGTCTTCATTTGTTGTTGGTAATTTTTTCAGTCCACAATTGTTATCTGATTGAGTTTGCGCTCTTAGTCACTAAATGTGAGGGCACTAAGTACAATTAGCTTCAACGTCATGTGGAGGCCGCACTATTCCTGTTGCGATTCTGATTTCTTGCAGTCAGCCTTCCATCTTCCTGACACAACAGTGCACTGCACAGACCATGAGGATGAATCCTATGAAAGAGATGGCCACTGGGGGAAACACCCATGAACGGCTGAAGACTAGAGAAAATTGATCCATAATGAAGTCACTGTCGTTTAGGAATGTTACCCTACACAAGTTGGCGGAGGTGATGAAAATGTTATTGTATGGTTGGGTAGAAGTCATGTCGATTGGTTGGAAGATGTCATAAGAGTGTTTGCGGACTGCTTGGTGGTAACGAATAGCGTAAGTGATGACTGATTCTGATTTGACCATACAATAGTCTGGTGCTTTGTAGAGACCACTAGCAGGGATGGAACGAACAGAAGAACCAGGGCACATGATGGTGAGAGAGATGGGGACAGTGAAGAAGAAGTATTGAACGTGGTTGAGGTGAGCATGATGGACTCGAACTTCCGGACCTGGGACAAAGGAACAGGCAGAGTGTATGGAATGACAGCGAACTAAGGCAGACTCACAGAGTACCACGCTGCTAGGGAAGATAGCTAGAAGGTAGGCCGCACAAAGACGAGACTTAGGGGTAAGGGAGGAACATTTCTGTAGGTCTGTGCAAGAAAGGAAGGCAACGGAAAGGTGACAATGTGAGAGGAGGAAATATTCTGAAGGAACAGAGACTTGCAATAAGGAGCTGTTGTACCGGAAGGGAAAGGGAATGATCTGGAAGAGGTTGAAAGTGATGGTAGAACGTAGAGGAATATGTACGACGACATATTTGGTGAGAAAAGTGGCCTCGAGTACTGGATAGTAGAATCCTAGAGAGGAGAAGGAAAGTACTAGGGACAAACCAAATGTAGAGTGAGCACATTCCAGTACAGAACGGAGAGCAGAGATAGGTACTAAGTCTGCAGTGACACATCCAGCAACAGCATCAACTAGGATACGAACCAAGGTATAGACATGAGAGAGAAGGGAGTCGATGGCTAGTTGGAGATTATCCATGAGAGACAACGTTGAAAATTGAGAGGTGTTGTTTTAAGATTTCGGTGAAGTTCTTCAGAGTGTAATTTATTTCATTTAGGTGAGCTGTGATCTTCTGTAACATAGTGTGTTGAATCTGTATGACTCGGCTGTGAGAATCTAGGGCTTAAGCCAAATGAGTTAGATCAGGATTGAAGCCAGAAAGGTCACGTACCGTAGCAACGCCAAACAAACCACTAAGGATTTCATCTCCGAAGTCAAAGAGACCTCGTTTCACACAAGAACGACCTACGGGTGTCTGAATGGAAAATGTGTCATTGAGCTCAGTGAATTTGTCATTTATGTATTGCAATTGCCGAGAGTGGTAAAAAAAGATGGTACAAATACCGATTCGGGTTGTGTTTCCCCATGATCGCTGAGAGGTTGGTCTTGATTTTGTCAACTGGCATGCAAAAGCAGGTAGGGCGAAGGCTACATCGGCCAAGGGCGCAAGATCGGAGCGCAGGGAGACTACTGTATATCCTCGACCACCATTACCTCGACTCCCGAGCCGACCAAGGCCCCCTGGACGTACTCCACCATCATCCTTACCCAACCCGGACCCTATGAGGGTCAGCACTGCCAGCATGTAGACCGCAAACATCGTACCTAGAAAATAAGGGAAGAAATAATGGAAGAGGTCATGGAGAGGTTGACATGCGGAATGCAGTTTGGATCGATACTGATTGGTTGATGAATGAGGAGATGTAGGTGGAGATGGGTCAGACTGAGGGATAGGTAGAGAAGGAGAAGTAGCATTACGTTGTGCAAGTGACTCTTCCAACACCAGGCCTCGTGCTGCATGCTTTAGATCGTCTGCATGTACATATTTGGTATCTTTAGTGGACAAGTCTTGTATGTGAAATTTGCTACCCTGTTGAGTGAGCACATGGTAGGGTCCCGTGAATTTGTCATCTCATTTAGAGGTGCGCATAAAGAAACGAGCAAAGACTAGATCGCCAACTTGTAGGTGAGGCAGATTTATGTTGGCGCTGCATCATATTTTCATGAGATGAAGCCAGATTTATTTTTACATACTGATGGATTGTTTGGAAGTTTGCCAATATCACTTTTACATAATCATCCATGTTGTAGATAGGGTCTGGCTTTGAGGACAACAGGGAGTAGGGTAGATCTTTATCAAATCCAAAGAGGACAAAGAAGGGAGACTCGCCAATTAATGCATTTATGGAACTATTGATTGAGGATGCCACTTGGGGTATCCATTCATCCCAGGGCAGACTATGGGAGCCTAGGTGTTTGAGGCACTCCAAAACCTTTCTATTATGGCGCTCTAACAGGCCATTGGAAGTCGGATAGTTAGGCACGATATTGCATTTATTAATTTTAAAGTGGCAACAGATTTCATCCAGGAGACTGTTGTTAAACTCAGTACGTTGTCGGTCAGGATCGTATGTGGGGTACTGAATGGGCAAATTACATGATCTATGAAGGCATGTGCAACACTCTTCGCGGCCTTATCCAAGCGGGGCACCAGGACACAGCAAAGTGAGAAGTGGTCGACTGCTACAAATAAATACTCAGCGCCTGATTCCATAAGAGGGAGTTTTAAAAGGTCAATGGAGATTGTTTCCCACGGTCGTGACGGGATTGGGTATTGTAAGAGCGGTGCAGGTAACCCGGTTGATCCTTTGTGGCGGTGGCAAGAGTCACAGAGAGCACTGATATCACGGCGCTTGGTTGACCAATAATATCCGAGACGTGCCTGGTGCAAGCATCGGTCTTTACTCGGATGGGATACGTGAAATTTATTATGAACCATATGCAGGACCGCAGCTATTAGATCAGTAGGGACAACGAGTTGGTGTACTTCTCTATTGGGCAAGTCTTTCCCTGTAAGTAATATTTCTCTGTATAAGACATCGTCTTGCAGCATGAACTCATCTATTGGTACTGGCAGAGTAGGTAAGGTCGAGGTATCTCCGGATTCTAGGAAATAAATTACTTTGGACTATACAGGGTCCTTGCGCTGAGAATTTTGAACAATCTCGGGTGTTAGTGTAGTGTTCTCAGTTTGACTTGGCTGCAGTGTTGTGACAGCTGCTGCTACATGGCGTGAGAGTGCGTCTGCGACTATATTCGATTTTTCTGGGGCATACTGAAAAATGGGATTGAAGTTCTGGATGATGAACATCCATCTGGCTAGCCTACCTGTGAGGTTTCGTCCTTTAAACAAATCACATAGAGGGAGGTGGTCTGTGTGGATATGCACTGGGTATCCATATACTATATCCCTGAAATGTTTCAAGGACCAGACCACCGTTAAAGCTTCCAGATCTGTGACACTGTAATTACGTTCAGTGGACGTTAGGGCACGACTAGCGTTCGCTGTTACACGCTTCCCGTGATGCTTGATCGAGCTGCATCAAAACTGCACCAAGTCCTGCACCTGAGGCATCTGTACATAGAAGTAAAGGTTTTGTATAATCAGGAAATGCTAAAATTGGGGCATATACAAGAGCTGTTTTTAGTGTTTGGAAGGCCTGTGACTGATCTTTAGTCCAAACAAAAGGTACGTTTTTCTTGAGTAAGTGGGTTAGAGGAGCTGCGATCTTTGGATAGTCCTTAACCCAGATCCACCCCAGATCCCGACTGATTTTCAATTTTTTTTTTCCCGATTTTGGTAAGAAACATCGAAAATTCATTAAAAAAAAATCGCCCTCCTTAGCTTAAAAATGTTGATGCAGGTGTCATTCAGTCTTACATTTTCCTTCTTTTTCAGGGTACCTAGCTACAGAAAATGAAGTATGGAAGGGTTAACTAATTCAAGCCACTTTAAATAACATTTATTTATTTATTTGGTACGAATTTATGTGTAGTACAAGTCTGTATTGGTTTTCACATAATAATATAGGCGATAAAAGCATTGTTCACTCACCCAAAACCCCAGTATATGGCACCTTCCTTTACACCATTACCACCTCATCATTTTGGTTTGTTTCTACCTCTAGCCTCTTCCTTTCTTTGTCCTCCACCCCAGGAATCACTTTCACCGTGAATTTCGTAATTGGAGAGACCATGGGGCAACATACCTTTACTGGCCAGGTTATTGCTAACAGGTGAATTGCCCAGTGTGGGGGGGAGGGAGGGAGGGGGGATTAGGGGTTAGGTGGGACTGGACAGCATCCCCGCTTGACAGCAGGTAGAGGAAGGTCTCCCACATATGCCTACCAAAAATCACCAGCGAATGTTGAAAAATATGCACACAATGGGCATTGTAACTGAATGACGTATGATGCACGTCGGTGGGTCTGTCCGCGGAAAAAAAGTAGTGACGTGCATCATACGTCGGTGGGACTCGGTGGGTTAATGAATCTGCGATAGTAACCATTCAGGCCCAGAAAACTCTTTACAGCATCTGCAGTGGTAGGTTCTGAGAATATGATGATCGCCTTTGCTATGTCTTCAATAGTATGAATACCTTCTGCATCTACTACATGCCCTAGGAAGTTGATTTTCTTTCCTAGGAAGTCACATTTACTGACGCTGATTTTCAGGCCTTCTAGCTGTAAGCGTTCAAATACTTGTTGAAGTTTAGCAAAATGTTCAGGGATTGATTTACTCACAACAATGATATCATCTAGGTAAGCAAAAATAGAGTTTCCCATCATGCCACTGAAGACCGAATGGATAAGTCGCATGAATACGGAAGGGGAATTCCTCAAACCAAAAGGAAGTCTCTTAAACTGGAAATGTCCGGAAGGGGTGCTGAAGGCTGTAATGGGACGAGATGATTCCTCCATTTCTACCTGCCACTAGCCACTGAGAAGGTCTAGGGATGAAAAGACCTCGTTGTTTTCACCTAGTGATTCTAGCAAATCTGTGAGGACTGGTAGCTGGAAACGGTCTGGGACGGTTACAGAATTTACTTTACGGTAGTCCACTACTTGTCTAAAGTTGCCATCCTTCTTTGGGACTAAGAAAAATGGGCTGTTCCATGGACTGACAGCGGGTTCAATAATGTCCTGATCTAATATTTTCTGTACTATCTCGTCCGTTTGTTTTCTCAAGCTGTGAGGCAACCGATACACTGGTATGTAGATCGGCTGAGTACCTGGTACTAGTTCTATGTGATGTTTGATGAAGTCTGTCCTACCCATCGGTTCTTCGGGTAAGGCTTAAGAGGGTGACTAATTGATCAGTATATTGTGGGAAATCTTTACAAGTCAAACTCGAGAACGGTCAGGTGAAAGAGCTGGAGCAGATCCCATAGAGTCGATGGCATTTATACCTGTCGGATCATTATCATCATCATGGGAAGTAGTTTTGGAGAATACATCCTGGCACACCTTTACGGCCGCTGGGTACACCAGGAAATCTCCAATCTTTACACCACTTTTAACCCGCCGAGTCCCATCGACGTACGGTGTACGTCGCTTCTTTTTTCCGTGGACAGACCCAACGACGTACATCATATGTCACGCAATTGCAAGGCCCATTGTGTGCACATTTCAACATTCGTGGGTGATTTTTGGTAGGCATATGTGGGAGACCTTCCTCTACCTGCTGTCAAGCGGGGATTCTGCCTGGCCCCTCCTAGCCCCCCCTTCCCCCCTCCCCCTCACACTTTGGAATTCACCTGTTAGCATCAACCTAGTCAGTAAAGGTATGTTGCCCCACGGTCTCTTTAATGACGAAATTCACGGTGAAAGTGATTCCTGAGGTGGAGGACTAAGAAACAAAGAAACTAGAGGTAGAAACAAACAGAAGTGATGAGATGGTAATGTCATAAAGGAAGGTGCCATATACTGGGGTTTTGGGTAAGTGAACAATGCTTATAAACGCCTATATTATTGTGTGAAAACCATTATAGACTTTTTCTACACATAAATTCGTACCAAATAAATGAAATTAATACGTAATTCAAAGTGGCTTGAATTAGTCAGCCCTTCCATAGTTCGTTTTCTTAGCCAGGTACCCTGAAAAAGAAGGAAAACGTTAGGTTGAGTGACTCCTGTATCAACATTTTTTTTACCTCAGGATCGCGATTTCACTATGAATTTTCGATGTTTCTCACCAAAAGCGAAAGTTTCAGCCAAAAAACAAAAAGTCGAAAATCGGTCGGGATCTGGGGGTAGGCTGGGGAAAAAAAAAAGGTCAGGACTCGGCGGGTTAAACATCAGTGGAGTAAGTGACACTGAGCAAGTACAGGTAACATAAGCTGGCCTCTAAGACAGTGCACCACGCTGACTCATAAGTTAAGCCATTCACACAACATGTCTCAGGTAATTTTAGTACATCCACTCCTTCTTTCGCACCTACAACAGGAACAGAGACCTTGGTGAACTCATGTGGTAACAAAATTGTGCACGAATTCGTTTTTTCACGCCTCATCTCCGCATGTTGGAGAACATTAGTCAAACTTTGTGAGGTAGTTAACGGAGACATGTCTGAGTCGGCTATAGTGCTGTCGTTAGAGGGGTCTGGAAGAGCCATTACTGAATGCCGAGAGGATGTATCATCAGGTGCTGAGGAATTCACTTCTTTGCTCGAAGATAGTGGTGGATTCCTCTTAATTCTCAGATGATGATGATGATGGCGAGAATTGCTCTGTACTCATAGCCAGTGTTGGATTCAGGGGGAACTGAATGACTGAGTTTTTCTGAGTAAGTACAGGACGGGGATATTCCATTCTGTATAATGGGAACCCAGAAATGTCTATACTACCACAGGCAGGTAATAATGCAATGGAGTATTGTGCCATGGTGGGTAAGCCTATAAGGGCATCAGCGGGATATCTTAAGTCGTTAGTAACATGAAATTCTATTGGAAAAGGGGTCAAGGCTCTGTCTAGTTGTACCTCCAAAGTGACTCTTCTCCTGACCTTAAACTCTGAGCCTTCTGGCCACATAGGCGAATGTCAGGCGGCTCGAGGAAGCTGACCTTTTTGTTTTTTCCTCTAATGATGTGTAAGGAGGTATCAGAGATCAAGTTTACTATAGATCCTGTGTCTATGAGGAACGATGTTTGTTTGTCATTACTCCATCCTAGAATGACTAAGCCTGAGGAAGTTATGGGTCCTACATGGAGAATGGGGAGTTGGTGTTCTGTTGCTGCATTATATTGGTCCGATATGGGCGTGTCGCTTCCCCTGACTGGTGACGGTTTAGGTAACGACATTCCTCAGTAGTGTGTCATACTGGTCTTGTGATACTTGTATGTAGGACGACACGAGCGTGAAGGCGTACTCTGTCTGCTTCGTGAGTGATGTCGTCTGTGTTTATGGTCGCAACTGGATTCTCGATGCCCGGTGTTACCACAGTGCCAGCAAACAACCGAGGATTGTCCGCTCCTTCAGACATTAGATTGATCACGACCGGCGGTTGGTGAACGATGCCAGGTAGGAGAACGGTGCATGTTAGGCTTTCCTCGTGTAGCGGGACGTGAACATGAGTAGTCCGATGGAGTGGAGGTGTGGCATACTTGGGAGACCGAGGAGCGGTTTGTGGCCTGACGCGTATGGTTTGAACCTGTTCTTTCTTGGATGGTTTTGGTGACATGGACAATTTTATCTCCCAGACTGAAACCTAACTCTAGGGCTATTTCTCTCTGTTGAGGATCTAGCCAGTATAAAAATCTCAGATTAGTTAGTAAATCTCTAAAGTTTGTAAGTGAAAGCATAGGAGCTCCATTTACTTTTTCTATCCATTTCGTGCCTATTAACAATTGCCGTATCTCGCTACTGATGGCTTTCATGGTGGCCGCTGCTTCCCGTAATTTGGCATTTTGAGTTGAGACTGTCATGTCCTCTTCCATCTGGCTGAGGAGATTAGTTAACCCAATGAGAGATGCGGCATTGGAATGCAGGCAACAAAGCCTTATGAATTTCTTGCAGAAATAATCAAATGTTTTAATATCATCGAAATGACTTGCACGGATTGCGGCTCCTACTTCCAATTTGCCTTGGTGTAACCGAGCCATAAGATAAGAGACTTTGAGGGGCTCATCCGTGATTCGCCAATTGTGAATGTCTGTCTCTACCTCTCGGAGGAAGTCGTAAACTGACCAGGTCGAGTCCTCGCCGGTAACTTTGGGACGGTTGGTATCATCTAAATAGATGGACTCTGGGGGAGGGGGTGTATTAGCCACGGTTAGAAGAGCGTGAGTTTGCGAAAGTGTGGAAGTGACTGAAGCAGACGTAGGAGATGGAGATGAAGTAGTGATAGTTGAAGAAGTAGAGACAGAAGGAAGCTCTGACGAATTAGGGGAAGAGGATGAGATATCGGAATGTATAGTATCTGGATTTAAAGTATGTGGGTCGGTAGGAATAGTATTAGTAGTAGTGGTGACTGAGGGCGTGAGAGGATAATGCAAGTGGTCGGTCGTAAGGTGTGTCTGAGTTGCTAAGGTGTGTTTTTGATAACAGCAGCCACTACGGAGATGAGTCACTGAATCTTCATCCTCAGTACATCGTTGTTCACTGGCAGTTTGTTGTTCCTGACTGGTGGAAGTTAGTTCCTTATATTTAAAATATGGCATGTAGTGTTGTGAGAAGATGTAGGGTGAGGTATGAGAAGGAAAATGTGTATAATTACAATGCGAAGATGAGAGAATGGACAATAAGAATGGAAGTGAAAATGAATGATGATTGGGCTTGGGCGTTAATAAGTAAAGGATGAAGTGTGAGATGAGTTATAAATGTAGTTGGTGAGGATGATAACGTGAGGGTAGTGAGATGAATATTTACATAATATGCAATCTGTAGAGAAAATCCGGAGAAAAATCTCTATAGAAATTCAAGTGATGGGTTGATGAGAATAAACTATAGTATAGTTGTATAGATCGGTTGTGAATTAGGTATTGTAGGTCAGTTGGCGCGATGTTAAAATGGTGCTGGAGGGTGCTGGCTTGGGTCGCAGTGGATGAGACTGGTTGTGAATGTGGAGTTGGAAGTCACATGGCAGGTATTTAAGACGAGGCTTGGGGGAAGCGGGTTGGCTCAGTGGTCGTGAGACGATACGTGAATAAGGTGCGTAGTTATAAAGATGCTTGGAGGAGGTGCCCTGGCCCGCTGGGTGTGAGACAGTACGTGAATAAGGTATCTGATAGGGGCGTGGCAAGTCTTCGATGGGGGATATGAGGGCACAAGTGAAGTCGATCAAGTAGATGCTTGGTGGAGCGTTGGAGTATGGCTAACCGGACGTTGGGTGGAGAGGGCTGGCGATGACGTAGGGGTCGAGGATAGGCTGGCTGTATACCCAAGGTGAGATAAAGGCGTTGGTTGTGCGAGGAATGTTGCGGTGAGGGCTGGCAGGGGCTGAGTCAGCGCAACAGCAGATGTCAGGGAGAGCAGCAAGAGGCACCTGAAGGGGGTGAGTACTGCGGTTTGATTAGCGAGGGAACGGCTACTATAAAGGGACTTACAGGGTAAGTGCACAGTTGGTGAGGAGTAGGTGCTCTGGGCGGTGTCGGGGTGAACAGCAGACGGTAGTTAGGTGACATCGAGAGAGGAGGGGACACAATATGGCAGAGCACTGAGTAGGTTCTGAAGGATTAGGCACACTGTTGGTGAAACAGGTGCGTCAGTCAGTGACAGTGACACAATACGGCAGATGAATGGCAAGTTGCGTGGCCAGAACGTATTGGAGAACACAGAACTGATGAGTTTGTTTGTCACTAAAGGACTGTAGGGAGGCGATAAGAAACGAAGATTCAATTCACCGCTGGACCAAATTTATACCACTGTCACATTGGTAGCTGTTATAAAGTCCTGGTTTAGTTGTTTATGGACTTTATTGTAGTAACACTATTTACAGTGTGCCCCTCAGGCCGGCTTCTATCTAACTGAACACATCTGGTAGAGCGAGGCGTGAGAGGCAAGTTTGAACCATCTGGGTGGGGGGGTGTCGGTGATGTGGGGATATACAGTGGGGGATGTACAATGTGGGGATATACAGTTGGGGGTACACTGGCATTCCAAGACCATTCAAGACAGACTTGAAATTTTCATGAGTGATGAATCTTTGAATCTTTGTTACAGGCTTCTATTGACACATTTATTTTCCTAGCAGTAGAGACCTTTATGTAATTTTAATCAATTTTTGCTCTCCTTCACAACATAATCCACTGAATCGATTGCTTTGCAAATGTTCCAGTATGTTGTCATCAGCATATGCTAGTGCATCTGGGAACTGAAAATGACATGCAACAAATTCTTTTTGAGATACTGAGGAAAATTAAATTGGCCACCCCATGCCAGAAAGTGCTAAATCGGAAAGTAATTGGGCGATTTTGACCAAACTCGGTTGAAATTTAGTGGGTCACGAGTGAACATAATTTGCATAGTATGGATGACCTTGGCCTTGATCAAGGTAACAGGTTAAAATCAGCAAAAAATTTTGAGTCCTACAAAAAATCCATTAATAATAGGTCTACAATGATAATAAAAGTATTTTCATCTGGAATGTGGAGTTCCCTAAATGTTGCTTCAGAAATGTCAGAAATCTAGTTATTATTATTAATATCGTTGCTATTATTATTATTATGCAATAACACACTACCCTCCATTATATTTTCAGCTAATCATAGAAGATAGAGTCCAGAATAAGCGAATAAGGATTTAACTGATGTTAGATGTCAATACTTGCCACAGTAGAAGATATCCTTATCCAGATGCTAATGATTTGCGAAAAACAGTAATCTATAGCATAGGTGATTTCCATTTACGTGGAATTATATTGCAATAATCTAATACATAATTAGTCAGCGATATATAATAACGAAATCAGTTAATAGAATAATATACCGTACGTATTAAGCATCAATTACAACAGGAGTACGATACTTTGGCAGTTATGTCCAGTTAGCAGACTTGCTTCATATCGTTTACCATTCTAGGTACCGGGCGTTTTCCATTAAAGAGAGAGAGAGAACAAAAAACTGATCGAGGAGAAGGAGAATGCAGGAGCAAACTTATGTCAAAGTCTTTACTAAAAAGATGAACATATACAAACACAGAGCAGAGCAGAACTAAAAAATAGATGAATTAAAGAAAAAATATATATTTTTCTAAATGACAAATTGACATAGACAAAAATCCTACCTAAACTTGGATACAGGTATTGTGGGCAATGCCGTGTTATAAAGTTAACAATATTTGCAACCACGTGTTTGGCACAGCATCCTGTTAACGCTACAATCA
>JAGKTI010033195.1:0-11731 GCA_018397915.1 Birgus latro | reverse complement strand
AGATGAGAGTATGGTGATGTGTAGAGATAAGGATGTGGTGGTGGGTGATAAAGGTGAAGGCTACGGTGAAAGGTGATAGATCTGGTGACAAGTATGATGGCCTGGGTGAGTATACAGTGTTGTGGGTGTGGGGTGTGATGAAAGGAGAATGTATGTTGGTATGGGCGAGGGGTGTGGTGAGTGGAGAATGTATAGTGGTATGGTGTAGAGGGGTGTGGTGACAGACGAGTGTATGAGGGTGACAGAGGGTGACGAACATGTGGACAGATGCTATCGCCAATAAGAGCTGGCGTGACAGGGGCAGCAAGGGCCAGGAGGACGCTGAGTAGGGCGGCGGAGTGCATGGTGAGGTTTGTGAAGTATCCCAGGATTCACCTTCACCCACCCTAATTTATACCGCCTCGCACACACACACACAGACACACGCAAGCACCACACACACACACACACACACACACACACACACACACACACACACAATGGCTGATTATCATACACTGTGATGCTTGTCACATACAAAAGAGGACAAGGAACAACAAAGGGATAACAAATTGGTTGAGGCCTATGGGATCTTTCAAGGATGACTCGGGAGAAGAAAAATGATTAAAGATTTGGTTAAAGAAGTGGTCTCTGGCAGCGTAAGAGTAAAGGCCATGGAAAATATATGCAACAAGAGTGAAGTGTTAGGAGAAGGAAGTAATAATTTCGCCATCAAAGCTGAATTTTGATGTTAGTCTGACAAGAACGCTGACAAATCGAAATGCAGAGGAGGTCTCCAAACATGTTTAAAGTATCACCGTATGGTAATTTGGTCCACAAATTATCTCTTTTACTTTATGATTATTTCTTGGGTTTCTTTATTCATAAAACGTAAAGTTTCTGATCATACTGCGTATTAACGAAGAAGAAAAAGAAAATCCACTTGTCAAATACTTCGTGACTTGCAGTGAGTGCTATGTGCAGTTGCTGCATTGTTCCCGCTGGTTCATTCAATGACTCAGGAAGTGTGGGCGTCCACAACTCCTCCCACCAGACAGAAGAGACAGGCCAGTGACTCAGTGGTGGAACAAATCCCTGTAACCCATATTATGGAAGCACATCCCGGCCACCTCACCACGGACGATTACAGAGACCCGCGGACCTTAAAAATATTTGAGAAATCCCTTCAGTCCGGTGATGAATATCTGATTTTATTTTATACTCGTTTTAGCCTAACTTGGTCCATATTTTCGTCCGTTTGCAACCTATTTTATGCAGCTCAGTGGCATTATAAGACAATAATGTGGCTCTACTCTGCTCCCACACCACTTCTTCATGACTTGCATCATATTCCAGCGTTAATCTCTTCTTGCAGCTCATAGTTCAGTGTGGAGAGATAGCAATTTAACGCCAAGTTAGAGTGAAACAGATATAGATCTCTGATGCTGGAGAGGAACGCCTTCACGTGGTGGCGATATGATCGGACGGTGGAGCTCCCCGGTTAGACAAACGTCCCTCAGTCCCCTCCCCGTCATCCACGGAGAGGATGATGGACTGTGGGCGAAGGGCAACTTAGGCCTGCAGTCCACCTGGTTCAAGTTCAGATGAGCCTGAGATTGCAGCTACTACTACTACTACTACTACTACTACGACTTCTGGTGGTGGTGGTGGTGGTGGTGGTGGTGGTGCTACTACTACTGCTACCACTACTACTACTACTACTACTACTTTTATTCTTATCAAATTCACCCAATTTTTCAGGTTAGGAGGGACTTTTCAAACTGGAGGGGTTAGATAAAGCATCCAGTAACCCCTTCATTACTCAAGGGCTTTCTCAAATTTAAAAAAAATCGTCAGCAGCAACAATAAACTAAAAAAAATGACGTTACTCGGATGCAAGAGATTTTGACAGAACGGAAATAGTTCGTTCGCATGGAGTCGGAGATAAGAGTTCTCCAAATACATCATCTAATTTTCTCCTCACCCTTTTTCTCTGCTGGCTAATATTCCTAACCTGCTAGAGACTTGATATGTTACTTGATAATATGTTCGCCTAATATTTCATCTTTTCTCCTCACTCTTTTTCTCTGCTGGCTAATATTCCTAAGCTGCGAGAAGCTTGATATGGTGTTTGATATGGTCGCGTAATATTACACCCTCTTTTCTCCTCACCCTTTTTCTCTGCTGGCTATTATTCCTAAGCTGCGAGGGGCTTGATGTGCCCCTCTGCCATCTGATAATTCTCTTTGATTTGATGCATCAGGAGGGAAGATGACGGACGTGTTCAAAATATGAAGTAGACGCAAAGGGAAAATAAGAGTTTTTATCCCTTGCCAAAAGTTATTTTAGGGATAGGCTAGGTTACACTGGTTGGGCGTTGTACTGACGAGGTTATTTTTTTCACCACAATGGTATCTTTGTACTTTTTTTTCTAGCCACCTTAAGACGATTTTCATCAGCCTGGGAAAAATCTTTCAGTGTAGATGATAGATTATTTCCCTCATAACTCCTTCCATTCAATGATATCTTCTTTTAATTGGTTCTCACTTCCTCCAGACGATTCTATTCATCTCAAGACAGACTTATAAAACTCTCATAGCGCTGGTGTTAGAAACTATACACTGATCTCTTTGCCTTGGCCTAAAATTGCCATCCCTCCACCTAGAATACAGAGTTATGACAGTAGATTAACACTAGAATATGATGAAAGTCACGATGAAATGCTAAAGAATGGGTATAGAGAGCCACAGTGATGTCCTTTTCTGCCAATGAGCTGCGTGAAAATAAGCTGCAAAAGGATGAAAATTTGGGCCAAGTCAAGGAGAAAGAACTATAGCATTAATTGATTCTGTCAGCCTCCACACGACTCAGTTTTGATCCCTCGCAGTGCAGTGCTTCGAATCATCATCAGTATCTTTTTGCATTCAGTGTTATCTTCTTATCATTTTATTCAGCTGCTTACACGCCATTTTATTCAGCTTAGGACAGAGGCTTCGTGGTGAAAGGCTACCCTCTCTCTCTCTCTCTCTCTCTCTCTCTCTCTCTCTCTCTGGCTGGTTATTTGAAGGATGCATCGATAAATATTGTGGTAAATGAGCACACAAAACCTTCTGATCATTAACGTTCTCTCTCTCACTCTCTCTCTCTCTCTCTCTCTCTCTCATAGTGAACCGAAGCTAAAAAACCTTCTCCCTTAACCCCTTCAGTACGATGGTATAATTTATACACTGATTTATTTATTTGTTTATTTATTTACCACCAGACAACTTCATTCAGCTGAAAAGAAGCCTCTCGTAGTCAAGGAAGATCATCATCATCATCAACAGCAGCAACGTCTTCATCATCATCATCATCATCATCATCCCTACCTATTTTCCCAGCTAAAGAAGACCCTCAAGTTAAAAACCAGCTTTGAGAAATCTGTCAGTATCAAAATATATGGCATTATTTCTTCAGCTATCGTAAGAATATGGTCTGAGCTGAATTTCCTCCATTAAGGTGCTCTGTAACGTTGCTTCATATTTGTGTTGGTAAAAGGTTATCATGTGAGTTTGAACAAATTGACCTTTGCTATCAACACTATCCAAGATGACACCACAAATCCCAGTAGTAGTAGTAGTAGTAGCAGTAGTAGTAACAGTAGTAGTAGTAGCCTCAGATTCATCCGAACTTGAACCCAGTGGACTGCAGGTTGAAGATTCCCTTTTCGAATAGCCTACAATCCTCCTTTCCGGGAGTAGGGAGGAGGCTGAGAGACGTTTGTACGAGTATAACCGGGGACATCCATTTCCCAATTACATCAGTGTCACCACATGAAGGCGTCCCTCTCCAGCATCGTCCCATATTGAAGGTGAGACTGATTAAATGGAAATATATCTTTTCGTGTTTGTTCATTTCTAAATTACATGAAGAATACTGATGATACGCTACTGAACTTAATATTCTCACCGTCACAGATATAATCCATTGACAGATAGGATAAAAATAAGCTGCTAAGTGAGAGAGTCCTAAGATGAGATAACGAATGACCTCTTCGACTGATAACCCAGCTAGTCTCCTTGTCTATTACCTTGAACTCATATCGCACAGTATCCGAGCATGTTACTAGCGGCCACAGAACTCCCATACCCTCTTCTGTTTCTCTGTGCATGGAGTTTGAAATTAAGTCTGATAAATTGATCGGCAACGTCACTGAATACAAAAGATATATAAGCACACGGAGTAATCAGTATCAGTTGCGTGGATTTTTAAGGCTGGTTTTTAAGGTCCATGGGGAGAGGAAAGATAGAAGACAGAACTATTACGGCCGACTGTACCTGATGATTTTTGACCAGCACAGAGTTCACAGTGTGCGTCATATTAAGACTCGCACCACAGCAGAGATATTTTCCTCGTTCTGTAGAGTTCATAGGGTTCTTCATAATACACCTCACACCCAGTACAGTTATTCACCTCGTTCAATAGGCTTTTTATAGAGTGCTTTATAATGCGATCCGCACCACCACAGTAATTTGCCTCATTCAGTGCACAGGCCAAAGAGCACTTCATTAATACGACTCGGATCGCAACATGCCGGCTCACCTTATGCAGCTTATTATGCAACACAGACACAACGACTGCATCTCAGCATAAGGTCCCTGAGAATGCCTGGCTGAATTGGTGATAGAGAACGAGTTGAGAATATCCGTAACTGGTCATAGTGAAGAGGCTGAGAGTATCCATAATTACAGTCTCGTCTACTTAGATGAGGCAAAGCTGAGGACACTTGTATGTACAATTAATCAGGCATTAAAAGATTGAATATTTAAGTACTGGTATAGCTATGTATTATTATGTATGTATGCATGCTTATTTTTCACATACATTCTGTTAATGTTTATACATATGCAACTGCACGCAGATACACTCACTACTGTATACTGTATTGACACATATGCATACATGTAGAGAATATGAATATGTGAATACACGAAAACGCTCGGGATATTTTGTGTTCCCCCTTTCCTTACGGATATTAGCCTATCTTTTTTTTTTTTTTTTTTTTAATGCAAGGAAGAAGGAACCAAAGGCCAGGGCCCGCATACTGTTCCTTCCAAGAAAAAGCAAAAACAATACAAAAGAGAGCCAAATTCAAGATCCAGTCATTTCTATGAATCACTTGTTACTAAGTGATTTATTTGCATGGTATGAGTATGTTTTCAGCTACACACACCTAATATGCATATACATGAGTTAGTATACATAGATCTAGTGTACTGTACGTGTGTATGTGTGAAATTACGTGATGTTCACTGGATTCAGTATACTTTGTTCCTCGGATATCATGCCAAGAACACTTAGAAATATTCCCGTATTGATTTTTATGAAATGATGGATCTGTGAACACGACTGAGAGGTTTCCATAAATTATGTTAATGCAATAGATGTTTTTTTTTTTACACGTTGCGCTCGGGAACGTCTTTTTTTCAATTTTTTCCTGCCGTCTCCAGGAAAATTTTTCATCATAGGACAGACTTGTTTTTTAATGAAAAGGTGAGATAGAGCCTTAATTAACTCCTTCAGTACGAGAGGCCTTTCCAGAATAAAATCGTCTGGTAGTTATAAGAACACTGTAATTAGGACCTCACTGGGATTGAAGGATTTAATTAAGGAGTAAAAATAGTAAAACAATCAGAATATAAGATGCCATGAATTTATTGAGGTTACATAATACCATGCACTGAATACGTGACTGTTAATACTTGTAGGAATAATTATGCTTGAAGTATTATCTTATGTTTTACACGATTTACAATAGTCCCTGCTCTTCTTAGAGTCCCGAGGCAAAGCTAACCGTCGATATTGAATACGGAGATGCTTCGAGAGATTTTTTAGTCAAGGCCACTCTGCTTCCATGATGCAGCGTCAGTCAGTTGATAGATAAAATGGAGATAGATAGGTGGATAGATAGATACATGTATGGACAAAAACTCGTAGACAGATAGACAGACAATTACTTTAAGCCTCACCGTAACTGCGAGTTTTTGTGTTTACGTATTATCGCATATTTCATCATCTAACTCTCTAGAGAAAATGGGTATATGTATTTACAGTTCATTAAAAAATCTTTAGCTCTTTTTGAAGTTTGAAAAATCTGGTCTCTCCTTATACTGTAATAATGAAAATCTCTCAGTCCTGAAAAAAAATTACAATCCTTTCTTATAATCCACAGACATCGGAATCTTTAAATGAAAAAAAACATCTGTCTCTCTCATGAAAAAATATAAATCTCTATATCAGTTAACATCTGTCTCTCTCATGATAAAATCGAGATCTCTTTAACAGTAAATATCTGTCTCTCTCTCTCCTAAAAAAAAAAAAAAAAAAAAATTGTCTCTCTCCTAAAACATTTTGATCTTTTTTCATAGTTCGTAAACATCTGAATCTCTTTATCAGTAAACATTTGTCTCTCCTGAAAAAAAAAAATAATAATAATGATCTCTAAATCAGCAAACATGTCTCTCTCCTAGATTTTTTTCTCCATCTTTCATCATAGTCCGTAATCATCTGAATCATTCAAAGTGATGCGTTCGTAACAATCCGCATATGTATCCGTCCTCTTCAATCATCCAGCGCTTGAATTTCCCGCCTTATTTCCCGCAGTCCTCCCAGTCGTCGCCCTTGTACTCCGATTGTATGAGCTTCTCCAGGTCCTTCTGAGCTGCGTCAAGGTTGGCGTCCGAGAATTTCTGTCCAGGAAGGAGAAGAAAAGCGCATGTATGTGACAAGGAAATCACAGAAAATGTTAAATGAGAGAGAGAGAGAGAGAGGAGGAAGACTAACTCACTTCACCCAAGATAATCCAGGGCACGTAGTAAAGAGGAGGTTAGAGTGCGTTCTGCTTCTCCTTCATCAAAATTGGGAGGAAACTTATATTTCATAAAGAATAACCCGACAAATGCAGACGAACTCACATCCCCCACGATGATCCAGGGAACGTAGTGGAGAGGGGGATCCAGTGCCGCTTGCTTGTCCCCTGTGGCCTTGTGCAGTTCCAGGCCCTCCTTCGATGTGCGGCAGGGGTCGATCTTGTCGGCGAGGTTAATGCTAGCTTCCTCGGCGCACTGCGAATAAACAAAATAAATAAATAAATACGATAAAGGAAAAAAAGAAATCAAAGTAGAATATAAAAAAAAAGGAGAAAAATGGAAAAATTTAATACCCTTCGTCTAATCGTCCATAGGGAACACACACACACACACACACATAGTCAGCACTGAAAGATTAATGGTAACTATTTTTAAACCCGGCTGTCAATTAGATATAGCATTAGCAACCCTTGTAGTACTGGATGTCTTTCTTAAATGAAAAAATATCGTCTGGAAGTACGCTAAAATAAATAAATAAATAAATAAATAAATAAATAAATAAAAATAAAGGCGTATCCTTGTCGGGCAAGAAAGCTCCCTAGCACCTCTTCCTTAGCGATTTATTTTCCAGTCTATCCATTACTATCTTCTTATTTCTTCTTACTGTGGACATAGATTGCATGAATAACACACAAGAATACAGTAACGGAGCAGCATCTGAAATAAACCGGTAAGGAAGAGGTGTTAGTAAGCTTCCTAACCGCACCAGCCCTAAATCGTGTTGGATAAATTAAAGGATTGAAATGTACTGAATTCACCTGTACGTAGAGTGGATTTGTCTTTTAACTTTAAGAAACACGACCTGCTACAACTGCGTCCCTCCTCACTCACATTTTCTTTTAAACTCTGATGTGCTTGACTGATTTTCCTGTTAAAGCGTAAGATAACGTGTGTGTGTGTGTGTGTGTGTGTGTGTGTGTGTGTGTACAGTTAGAATCAATAGTTCGCTGTCCTTTTTCGAAACGGTGCCACAGAGAAAGTAAAAACCTGAGATAGAAGGAGAACTAACAAAAGTCTACCCAACTGGATGGGCCGCACATTCACTCACTCAGCACTAGCTCCCGGAATCCCGACTAACCTCAGAAGCAGCCTCGGCAGCCACTCCTCTGTCCATGATGCAGTAGGAGAAGGCCATGAATTTGTCCATATTAGTCACGTGCTTCTGGGCGCAGTTGATGAGCAGGTTCCCCTCGCACTCCCTGGGGCCGCTCTGGCACGAAAAGTTGTACTCGTCGCCGTCCCACGTGATCTGGAGGAAGTGGGTGAGGCTTTTTAACGTAGACTCTATAGTGTGGTATGAGTATCCAGGGTGTGACTTCATACTGCGATTGCAGTGTCGAAACTTTATGTTGAGGGATTGGAATGAGGGTTTACTGTGTGATCTGCTTGGCAAGACTTTTTGACAGGAACTGTACTGCGTGGCTTAATAATTTTCGTGGCAAAACTTGTTAATATCTGAGTGATCTTACAAACACCCATGTGGTTTGAGAGACATGGCCCAGTAATGTGACCTCAGTGGCAAGATTTTATAAAGAGAGTTTGTAGTGTAATATAATCTAGAAACGATTTATATTTTGATCTGAATGGCGAAACTTAATAGGTTAATGTGTTCTGAGTGGCAAACGGGTTCATAGTATGGTTTGTGCACGAAGGCTTTAGCTTGTAATGTGATCTGGTATGCAGCTATTTATATGATCTGAATTACAAGACTTAATAGGATGTTGTTATCTGAATGGCAAGGGTTATGAAGTGTTCTGAGAGTAGATGTCTTATAATTAACTATATACTGTTTAACATGCTTTTGTAATGTGATCTGAATGTTAAGGTGATCTGAATGGCAAGGCTTTATAGTAACGGTGTATACTGTGATGCGGCTTTTGAGGCACTATAGTAAGAATTTGTAATGGGGCAAGAACACTATCCCTAACTATCCCTAATTGTCTCAGCCGTCTTACAAGGGTTTAGGGATGCTCCACGCCACAATGTCCCGCTCTAGGGCCCGACTTACGTTTGCCTTGCCGTAGGTGTTGACGTCAAGGTCGATGAACTTCTTGTACTTGGACCAGGTGGGGTAGAGCTGAGTGGTCACGAACCTCTTGCTATCAGGACACAGGGTCGAGTAGAACACCTGCAGCTTTACCGGATCCTTTGAGGAAATGAAAAAGGAAACTGTCATCATCATTACATCAACAACATCAGCATCCTCCTCCTGCTTATCGTAATCATCAACATCAACATCGTCATCATCATCATCATCCTGACTTTTTAAACCTAAAGTCGGGGTCAGGTTGGATGCAGATGGGAGACGAACGCAGGTAAATAAAATAAAAAAAATGGACTACACATTTTTACAGACAGTTAAAATTGAAAAGCCTCGAAAAACTTAAGTTATTGTTTTGTTTTTCATCAAAGAAATGATGTTTAATATTTTTTTTTTGTCACTCGATTGCAGCTGTCAGTAAAAGGAGTGCAATTAATATTTTTGTTAGTTTTTCATTGATGCTGACTAAAAAAAAAAAAAGTACAATAAAGGTTTTTTGTTGCTTCTTGGTTACTGGAGAAGTTTGGGTGGAGGGCGAGGTAGGTGGAATATGTGGTGGTTCGGGAGGTGGAGGCGAAGGTAGGTGGAGTGAAAGGTAACTCGAGGGATGTGTGTGTGTGTGTGTGTGTGTGTGTGTGTGTGTGTATTTTTTATAGTAGGTGGCAAATCAGAAAACAGACAGCAAACTCACAGCAGGCCAAACAGGGGCTGCCAGACCCAGAAGAACGAGGACAACAGCAGCCGCGATCATGGTTCAAGGAGTGGATAGGACTCTGCTGAGGCCTCCACATCCACATCCACCCTTATATACCCTCCACCAGGAAACGCACGCACAGACACACGCAAGAGCAGACAAAAAACCGCTCATTATCAGATGCCGTGATGCCTGGAACCAGCACAAAGGCTTGCAATGGCATAAAGAGTTACTGGTACATGTTAGTTCATACCTTGCTGCGATTTAGGTGGGAGAAGGACAGCGAGTTACTTATTATCGTCAAAGTTTTTATCTTTATTATTATTATTATTATTATTATTGTTATTATTATTATTATTATTATTATTATCATTATTATCCTTCTCAGTTATCATCGTCTTCTTCCTTTATTCTTCCTTTTCTGCTACTCATTCTCCCCTTATTATTTTTTTTCTACCTCCACGTCCTCCTCCTCCTCACCATCATCATCATCATCACCGTCATCACCATCATCATCGCCCTCATCATCATCACCATCATCATCGCCCTCATCATCATCACCATCATCATCGCCCTCATCATCATCACCATCATCATCAACAACATAATCTACACTCCCTCTATTTCAAAACGCTGGATAAGATTCAATAACAGGAAAGGAGAAGCACCGTATAATTATTGATAGAGTGACCAGAAATAGAAGCTGCACAAAAACACTCACTCACCTCATAGTGCAATACCCGCGCCCACCGATCCTTCTGGCCAATCAGGAGAGTTGGGCCCGTATTCCTGTTGGCTGAAGAAGCTCCCTAACACCTTTTCCTGGACGATTTATTATTTTTGTATTGCACTTTTCCCTCCTGTGCTACATAAATCCTTAAGCTATTGCCATACGATTCTTAAATAATGTAGGAAGGATATTAGCCAGCCATATCCAAAAATAAACCACTAAGGAAGAGGTATTAGGGAGCTTCCTTGCCCGACGAGGATATGGACCTTGGAGGCCTGGGGTATGTACTCTCTGCCAACACTTAAGGCGAAGTTGACCAGCCTCTTCCGCCCCTCAGTGGCATTATCAGCATTATTCTCTTGCTCCTCCTTCCTTTTTTTTTTTTTTTGTCTACTCCTCTCATTGTCTGAAGGCGAATTTGACCAGCCCCCTCCCTCCATGAGTAGCATTATCAGCACTATACTCTTAATCTTTCTCCTTCTTCCCTATTTCTATCTACTGCTCTTCTCATTCCCTATCTATTTCCTCGTCGTCTTCGTAGTATGCCATCCTATCTAAAGCCAGACGATTTTATTCAGCTGAAAGTGTGTCATAGTAAACGTCTGGCACCGGCAAGAATAAATCACACACACACACACACACACACACACACACACACAAATCAGTCCTAGCATGTATTCAATATGAACGGTGGGTTTCAGTGCCAAGGCGGTGACATGTGGAGGTGCATTGTACGTAGGAGTGCTGGGCCTTCGAGGATCGTGCTGTTCTGTTTATGTTCAGAGTTTAATGCATTAAGAAAGAGAGAGAGAGAGAGAGAGAGAGAGAGAGAGAGAGAGAAGAAAAACAAAAAAGGAAAAAGGGTTAATGACTTACGTGACCAGCACGGGAAGGTACGCAGCAGGAAGGGCAGCCAGACAATTCCTGGTGTAACTAATGACTGTTCTTCTTCTTCAGACAAGAATTTCGCTACTGAGCAATCACTCTATTAGAACCCAAGGACACTGTAAATCAAGCTTTCCAAATCTCTTTTAAATCTGTCCTTGTAAATCTGTCTTTTGAATTATACAAAAGCATTCGGGGGTCGAATGCTAATCGCCCTTCAAAGTATGTTGCTGGCTGAGGTACAAGTTACTTACAAACCAATAGTAAGAAAAAAGAACACACACAGAGTTTAATCACCGCGGTTCACAAAACCCAATCCATATTTATAAAAAATATACCGTATATATGTATATGGGGGCTGCCATCGGTCTTCTTTGACCAAACCTACACCAGAAGTAATAGACTTCTGCACATCCACACAGTTGCTATTTCCTGGATGTTTGGTGAAAATTCATCCCCAATTTTTCGGGATATTTTGACAACAAGTACACGCG
>JAGKTI010033193.1:0-11731 GCA_018397915.1 Birgus latro | reverse complement strand
TGTCACGAATTTTCTTCATTGTAAAATCACGTTAAGTTAAATCGTGACATCCAGTGATTTTGTGAGGAGCAAATTATTATATGTACGATAATTTTAAGTTGTCGGGTTTTGCTCCGGGCCCATTGCGCATGCGCGCGCAGCTCCCACCCTCGCCGCTCGAGTATTCAAATGCGAGCTCAGTCTGTTCTTAGTCACGGAACGAGTTGGGTCGTACGCCTCTAGAGGCTCGAGTGAATTCTTTATTTCAGATCTCGGCTTGAATCGGCATTTGTTCCCGAGCTCCCACCCTCTTGGTGATCGACTACAGTACAGTCTCATCCATACCGATCAGTATTTTCTGGTTTTTCCTAGGCTAAGCTTTTTGAAATATTTAGCCGCTATCTGAGTGTCTGAGTGAGTGAGTGTAATCCTTCATTTGATCTGAATTTCATGTAACGTAAATTCATTTCTTTGTAATTAATAAATTTACAGTTCGTTTCTTGAGCTTTGTTAAAGTATAACAGCTGTGTTTGATTTTCCACTTATTTAGTACAGTTTGCTACTCTACGTTAGCACAACTTTTTGAATTAAATCACAGCCGGTACTTAGGCCAACTTTGGCATCACTCCTTAAATCCGTTGTGCTAGCTAGGAGTTTGGCTCAGCCAAGAGCCTGTTATCATTATTATTATCATTTTTTTTTTTATTGTGGGGGGGGAGAAGAAACTTTCTCGTAGGCCAACGGTACAATATTGCAGCCCAACAGAGCGTCTAGTCTCTGCTGCGTGCCGTTGAGGAAGTCTGTAATTCTCGACTCTAGAGAATTGACATAGCACACTTAGCTATACATTTCATTATCTTTTGGAAATACTTAAATTTCCCCTGACATCTGGCGACACGCCAGAGAAAACTCATTTTCCCCTGACAGTCATGTCCTGGAGTTCTTGAATTTACAATAACGTGAATAATTTTAAAAAATAAAAAAAAAGATTCACATATAGGATCTGAAATTATGTAATTAATGGCAGATGGCCCACTGTAAGTGACCGATTACTGGAAACAAGTGCGATGACTCGAGTACACCTTAAATTGGCGCTGAGCGGTTGTGAAAAAGAAAGAAATGGTCTTTACTGCGACTATGCACCAGATTCAACTCGATAAGAGGATCTAGGTAAGGCCGATTCTTTCTTTCTTTCTTTTCTTCTTCTTCTTCTTTTTTTCTACAAAAAATGCAGCTTTATCACATAGGTATTCTTAGGGATAGTATGGTAACTTCTTTTTTCTCCATTGGGCTTCTGTCCTGTTCCTACAGGAAGGTTTGTGACATTTCCCTTTTCGGCCAGAGGAGGACTTAAATTATGTGTGTGCTACCGCTAGTCTAGCTTATTCAACATAAGAGGGCCTCCAACAGTGAAAAAAAAAATGAAGTCTATGGTCAAGACCTACTGCTGGCAGTCTCCCGAAAACAGTAAACAGTCTGAAAATCAAGTGAAAAAAAGACTGAAAAGAACATAGAAATATTTTGCAGAAGCAAATTGCGTATAATGAATTACTGCATAAGAAAAATGCATGACGAAAGTAAGCAAAAAATTCATTGCAACGTGCAGCTTTAACACATTTACTCCCTCCAGCAGCTGGCACATTATATTGTGGGAGTGCAACTGAGTGGAAAAAGGCATCCAGGCATTTCTCTCCCTGTTAACAAGCTCTCCTCCTAAGACACACCATTTTCCTCTAAAAACTCTCCTGCCATATTTTGATCTGTCATTGATTTTCATCTATCGTCAGACTTTTTGAAAACAAGGTTTACTCCCCACCGACGAAAAGATTCACTGTGCAGATAATAATAATTGTACAACATCTTCAACAGTCAAACGCTTAAACAAATGTTGGTTAATTTTTTTTTACGGTGCGACTAAAACAGCCATATAATTGTTATAATTGATCTAAGGATGAACAGGAAATTTTTTGAACTATGAATTGTCCATTTAATCCTAATACTGTAATTATACCTTTTAAACTAATGACGTATCATATAAACAAACCTCTCTCTCTCTCTCGTTCACCATAACCTCTGAAATCCAGCGGTCTTTTTTTTTCTTTTTTTTTCTTTTTTCCCCCTCGCCAGCTGATTTTACTAAGGTTTGGGAAGACTTTCGACGAAGGGGTTAGACACAACTGTCATTAATCACATCAGTTAGAGAGTTCTGTTGTGAGGTTTAGTAAGAATTTGTTACAAAAAGACGTCATCGAAGTGATCGGGCTGAGAAGTTTTACTAATTGGAGGGGTTACATACAGCGTTCAATGACCCTTTGCTCTTATAGAACCTGCTTATGGTTAGTAAAATCGTCTGATAGTGACATGAGTAAAGTGGAAAATCGAAAATCGAAATGAAAGGATGAAAACTTTAGTTCACTCATTATTCTTTTACCGGTAGTCTTCCTTTTCACTGTCTTCGTTGTTCAGAGATCACGCTTCACTGTTCATATACTTACGCAGGATCTTTTTTTTATTTCCTTTTCAATATCGTTCTTTATTATAGGAATTTGTTTCTTTGGTCACTTTCACTCTTTTCTCTCATAGGATCTTGCTTCATTGGTCCTTCACTGCCCTTAGATCCTTTGCTGTGCTATGATGCTATTTTTCTGATCCTTACATTGTCGTAGGATTATATTCCCCTTGCCTTTCTCCTTCGTGGGTTCCTGCATACGCAGTCAGCGTCACAAAGAAGGATCTGGGTACAAATGCGCCTTCCCTCTGCCAGCGTCGTATCCAGCGGTACACAGTTGAGAGGCTGGACCCTGTTTCGAAGGCTATCTGTATTGGGGCCATACCTCGTAGCCACAGCCAGATGATCTTTGTACGGTCTGCCACAACCGGTCTGTTCCTCACCACACGTCTGTACATTACCTGCGGCAAGTCATATGTAATAGTTGGAATTTGTTATTATTGTTATTGTTATTATTATTATTATTATTATAATTAGTGTCAATCCTGTGATGCAGGATGGTATTAATTCCGGCAACGCACCCTATACCGTTGCATTATGCTCAGACGCGCGCGCGCTCGTGTGTGTGTGTGTGTGTGTGTGTGTGTATGTTCTTAATTGTTCTTACCCATGTTACACCCACATCCCACACTGCCACAGGCTCCAACAGCAGTAGTTCAGTATAGGAAGGACGTTGCCCAGTGAGTTGTTCTTCCTATGGTCAGCCTTTAGGTGTACAGCACACAAGATCAGCTGAGGCGAAAATAAACACTGGCTTCTTAAAGTTCACTGTCTTTATTTTCCAAATAATTCCACTTAATGCTTTCCAACCTCACTTCACTGTTCTCACAAGCACTGGAGCTATACGAACTTTACTAACTGCTATTATACTTAATGCTTGACAACACTTCACTATTATTACCCTTAACCCCTTAACTGCGGGTCGTCACTTTCGTGACGGTCGGGTGCAATGGATCATACCACGGGGCATCACTTAAGTGACTCTGTGTTATTTTTAGTTCCCCCGGACTTTCAGGTGGTGACTTGTATCATCTATCAGCACTGCCAATGTCCAACAATAGTCAGAGCTGCCAATGTCACCAGTACTCCCATCCATTGTTGACAACTTAGCCATTTTCCCCCATTCTAGACTCCCCTCCCTACCTCCTCTCCATTACCCTCTCGTGTCGTCTGCTCAGCCGCTCTGCGCTAAGTAAATCTTCCCCGGATTTTTCCACTGTTTTCATCCATTGAAATGAGCCCTATGCCCTATTCTTATACAAAATTATATATATATATATATATAATAAGGTAATTGATAGTGCCATACACCTGGAATTGGCTAATTATCATGGCAACATCCAACCTGCACTCGTTCGCTAATTTCCCATGCTTTTTTTTCCCCCGTGAAATATGCCGTATGAGCTACTCTCGTAATATAAATGTATACAAGAAAGGAAGGAAGAAGCCTGAGTGATATTTATATTCACCTGGAACTACCTAATTCATTATGTATTGTCTAGATTTCCTACGACTTATTCCTTAGCATATACATTAGCAGCTGACATTTTCAACTCTTAGCTACCGAGATACAGTCAGTTCGCTCAGTTAGCTGTCGTGTTTCACGGTGAAATGATGCTCTTCCATTTCTGCCACTTTTGCACCTATTATAAAAGACCCTGTGGCCTCTACCCCTAGTAAACATCGTGTGGGAAGCGGTAAAGGACTGTAGATATATATAAGTGTAATAAAGTACTAGAAATAATAAAGTGTGAGTGTGTATATAAGTAGAAATGACAGAATACCAGCGGTGAATTAGCGCGAGTGGGAGGCTCATACGGGCTCGTATTTTACATTGCTTTCACTGTTTTTTTTTTTTTGTATGGATTCCAAACTACTTGGAAGTCATTAAATAGTGTTTCTAGTGATAACATCTAGCAGTGGTATTCAGATTAGGTGATGTCGGGAAGTGTAAAGTGGAGACTTAGATACCCAACTTCAGAAGTCTCCAGAAGTCCTACGGTAGTCGACGAGTGCTAAAAAAAAAAAAAAAACACCCCAGGAGAAAGCTGAAGGTATGTGCCATAAGCAAATTTAATTATAGTATTCTCGGACTAATAACTGATTTTTGGCAAATATTTTTAAAAAAATCAGTCGGAGCGCGAATATCCCCGCGGGAATGACACGGCGTGCCTTCAACAACCCCGCGGTGTAGGGGTTAATGCTTGACAACAGTTCGCTGTTATTACACTTCACTGTTTTCACAGGTACCGAAACTATACAAACTGCACTACACTCAAGCTGAACTGAATGCCGGCTAAACTTCACTCAGACTGACTGAACTCAACTCTCTCGCTATTGTCTCATGCCCATCTTATATAACATTCATTGCTTCTCCAACATTCTAGGACATGCTAGTCCTGTAGCTACCTGCTCCTAGCAACAACAGTTACCAGCTTGGAAACAACCAAAATATGCCCGTCTTCTTACATTCCGTAACACTCTAAATCATTTACCAAACTTAAATTACATAATTTAATGAACAATCATGTAAATAAAACATTATAGAGAAAAAGAGCATAGAAATTAATGCAAAAGTTACGAAACAAATACGCTCACAAACAGCAGGCAAAGTGGCAACTCTGATCGCACAGAAACCACTGTAAACATCGTGAAACGTTGAGAAAATTCTTGGCTACCGAACTGGCAAATCTCGCTTCGTAACACCTAATTGTATCTTTACAGAAATGAGTCAAGCTCGTACTGTCCCATGCTTTGAACCATTTCTATTAAACATATCCTTTACCCGTCCTGTCCCGACCGATTTCCCACCTCCGATACCCCCGCCAGTTCCGAGCAATTTTGGGAAAATTTTTTTTGGCTCAAACATTCGCTTTTGGTGAGAAACATCGAGAATTCATAGAGAAATCGCCCTCCTGAAGCTATAAATGGTGCTACAGCTGATGAGTCAGCCTTTTCCCTCTTTCTCAGGGTACCTGGCTAAAGAAAACGAACTATGGAAGGGTTAACTAATTCAAGCCACTTTAAATTATGTATTTATTTATGTATTTGGTACGAATTTATGTGTAGTACAAGACTATTGGTTTTCACACATTTATATAGGCAATAGAAGCATTGTTCAGTAACAAACACATCTACATATGGCACCTTCCTTTATGACATTACCACCTTATCACATTTGTTTGTTTCTTGCTCTAGCTTCTTTATTTCTTTGTCCTCCACCTCAGGTATCACAATCACCGTGAATTTCGTCATTTGAGAGACCGTGGGGCAACATACCTTTACTGGTCAGGTTACTGCTAACAGATGAATTGCCCAGTGTGGTGGGTAGGGGGGTAGGGGGGTTAGGTGGGGCCAGGCAGTATCCCCGCTTGACAGCAGGTAGAGGAAGGTCTCCCACATATAGCTATCAAAAATCACCCATGAAACTTGAAAATTGTGCAAATTATGACCCCTGCAATTGCGTGACGTACCCATACATCGATGGGTCTAGCTTTGACAAAACCTTCCAACGTACCCATACGTTGATGGGACGCCTCGGGTTAAATTTATTAACAGGTTTAGCACACTATTTCATTTGGTTGTGGATTCCACTGATCAGTTGCCCTACTTGCGAAACTGAATTTCCATGTCTTTGTCTCCTCTCAGTTCATGCAATTTTTGTGCAGTGTCTTCCTACTGATGCCTTCCCATTGGTTATATACTCACTGATGTTTATTTTCTCTTTCCCTGAGATGCATTTATATAATGCAATCATGTCTCCTCTTTTCCTTCTCTCTTGTAATGTTTGTAGGTTCAGTTGTTCTAGTCTTTCTTCATAGCTTAGATTCTTTAAGCTTGGTAGCCATCTTGTAGTGGCTCTTTGTACTTTTTCAATGTTATCTATGTTTTTTGAGAAGAGGATTCCAGACTGGTGATGCTTATTCCAGGAGTGGTCAGATGAATTATGTTATTATCCTTCTCAGCATGTCTTCATTTTTAAATGTGAATGCTATTCTCATATAAGCAATTACAGTGTATGCATGTTCCTTTTCTCATTTATGTGGTCAGCCAGAGATAGTCTGTTATTGATAATCACTCCTTGGTCCTTCTCCTTCTCTGCTATGTTTAGGGTTGAACTTCCTACCTTATAATCCCAATCTGGTCTATTTCCACTTTTATCAAACTTAATTACATGGCATTTGTCCACATTGGATTCCATTTGCCATCTATTACTCCATTCATAAAGCTTATTTAATTCTTTTTGTAGCTTTCTGCAAGAGGCTGTGTTAGTAATTCTCCTTTGAATTTGTGCATCACCAGCAAACATATTTAGATACCTTCCATTTCCAGTGTTCCTCTCTGTGTCATTTCTATATAATTGGTACCAGCAGTGTGCCCTGTCGAACCCCACTAGTCACTTTCCTCCATGATGAGTTGCTTCCTCTTAGTGCTGTCCTCATTTCCTTTTTTCTGAGAAAATCCTGCATCCAACAGCACAGATTACCTTGGATTCCTCCATGATGGCACAGTTTCTATAAAAGTCTTTGGTACAGTCTGTCAGCTGCTTTCTTTAAACCTAAATAGATACTGTCCACCCATCCCTCTCTTTTTTGTAGTGTTTCTGCAGCTTTATCATAGTAACTTGATAGATTTGTAACACACGTTTTCCTTTCATAAAACCGAACTTTCTGTTATAATTCATTTTTCCCGATGGTTTACCGAAATTTTTCTTAATAACTTTTCGAGTACCTTACTTACAACACTGGTGAGGGATACTGGTCTGTAGGTGAGTGGATTCTGTCTATTCCCTTTCCTGAATACAGGAACATTGTTTGCTTTCTTCCAAATATCAGGTAGTTCACCTTGACTTAAGGATGCTTTGAATATTAAATATATTGGTTTCCCTAACTTTTCTGCACATTCATGTAGCACCCTGATTTCGTCAGGACAATTTGCGTTTCCTTTGTCTAATTTACTAAACTCCTCCTGTACCTCTTGCTCCGATATTCTTATATCTGGTATTACGTGTGGGCATACATGTTCCTTAACATCTCTCTCAAAATTACCTTTTGCTGTAAAAAATGACTGGAATTATTATTATTTTTATTTTATTTTATTTTATTTTTATTTTTGATGAACTTCGCAAATATCATCTTGGATACAGGTTATCCCTTCATCCATTGATGGATTGGATTTTACCTTTAACTTTGGTTTTTGCTTCGGATGTAGCTGTAAAAAAGCTTCGGTTGGTCACTACTTTTATTTATAATGTCTCCCTTAAACTGCATTTGTGTTTCTCTCCTTATCCTTATATAATCATTTCTTGCCTGATGATAGTTGTTACCTGCCCTCTCAATAAACGTCCTTCCTATACTGAACTATAGCTGTTGGAGCCTGTGGCAGTGTGGGACGTGAGCATAACATATGTAAGAAGAATTAAGTAAGAACACACACACACACACACACACACACACACATGGGAGGGGGCAGACGCTCGTTACTGTGCTCTTATGAGCTGCATCAAATACCTAATAATGAGAAATATTTAGTGAAGGAGAACAACTGTAAGAATGTGAATACTTGAGGAAAAGGATAGAAAAACGTAACAGGAAGCAGTCTGAAAATGTGTAGAACATAACTGGTTAAAAGTATTGTTACGAAGGGGGATTTGCCAGTTAGGAAGTCGAGAAGCATCTCACTGAATCTAGACCAGAGGTTCTTAACCTGAGGGAGTAAATTCCAGGGGGGGGCGCGAGCCCGGGGGAAAAAGTAGGAATTTCTCTAATTACATTTGTAATTCTCTTAACAAGAGCGTGGCTAATATAAAGATGATTATGAAAAACATACAAAACATGCTTGGACGACTTTTTGAACTGCGAGAAGTAGCAATACTTCTAGATTCACAGCAGAAGGCATATCTCCACGACAAATTCCAGTCTGAAGGCTTTCTGCTATCTCTAGCTTACCTGGTGGACATCTTCGAAGCGCTGAATGCAATCAACCTAAAACTACAAGGGAAAGCATCATCATCATGCGCCATGACACCATTCGAGCCTCCATGGCCAAACTCGACCTCTGGAAATGTCGAATACTGGATGGAAATACAGCCAGTTTTAGTAACCTAGATTCTGCTCTCATTCAGTTACCTTGATTCTGGGCTTAAAAAACAGTAATAATAATAATCACTCATCTGACTGACTTGAAAGCAGAATTCATCAGATACTTCCCGGATACAGATGAGAAGCACTGAGCCTGGAAATTCATCAGGACCCCATTTCAATGTGAGGTAGCTGATGTTTCGGATGAAGTGCAAGAGAAATTTCTTGAGTTAAAGTTCAACTCCTCAGTTGAGGAAGACTTCAAAGAACTGGATCTTGAGGCGTTGTGGGTCAAGTACCTTCCTGCTTATCCTCTGATCTAACATCAAGCTTTTAGAATTCTGACAATGTTTGGATCCACGTATCTTTGTGAAGCTGCATTTTCCATGCTCGTTGCTGTCAAGACCAAGTACAGAAACAGCCTGAACGTTGAAGAGGACTTACGTTGTGCACCCTCTGACATTCGACCACGCATTCAAAATCTGGTAGCTAAGAAGCAGTTTCAAGTATCTCATTAAATTAGTAAGGAAGTAACCTAATTAAATATGCTGGGTATATTATTTCCACAGAAGTCATGCTCAATGAAAGGACTATAAATATCCATTTTTTTTTTTTTTTCAGTTTTTCCCTACAGTCTGGGATGGAATTTTATCAATTTTGCTGAAGATGCGAAGGGGGCGTGGAGGGAAGGACCAACTTCTAGAGGGGGCGTGGTAGTAAAAAGGTTAAGAACCACTGATCTAGACGTTTACCGTGGGCTGGTATCGGTACGAGTCAGAGTTGCCAGTTTGCCTGCTGTTAGTGAACGTAGTTATTTCGTAAGTTATGCATTAATTTTTATGCTCTTTTTCTCTATAATATTTTATTTACGTGATTGTTCGTTAAATTATTTTATTTGATTTAAGTTTGGTAATTGATTTAGTGTTATGTATTGTAAGAAGACTCTGGTATGTTTGATATCTCCGAGTTGGCAACTGTTGTTCTCGTGGGAAGTAGATCATTCTCGAATAATGCAAGGTTATATAAGGATGAAGGATGAAACACTAGCAAGGTATAGTTGGGCCTCGGTCAGTTTGAGTGAAGTTTGGTTAGGTGTCAGTGCAGTGCCAGTGAAGTTTGTATATTTCGGTACTTGTGAAAGCAATGTTGTTGGGAAACAGAGAAGTGTCGTAGAAGTTTGTACATTTTCGGTACTTGTGAAAACAGTGAAGCGTAATAACAGTGAAGTGTTGTCAAGTATAAAGTGAAATTGCAGTTAGTACAGTTTGTATAAGTCCAGTGCTTGTGAGAACAGTGAAGTGAAGTTAGCAAGCATTAAGTGGAGTTGTTTGGAAAAAAAAAAAGAGTTAACTTTAAGAAGCCAGTGTTTATTTTCGCCTCAGCTGATCTTGTGTACTGTACGCCTGGGGGCTGACCGTGGGGGGAGCGACTCGCTGGGCAGCGTCCTTCCTGTGCTGAGCTGCTGCTGTTGGAGCCTGTGGCAGTGTGGGGACGGGGACGCAACAGTATAATAATGTGGAATGATTTCTGGGAAAAGAGTAAGATTAATCAGCAGAAGGACAGAAAAAGAAATACTGTACTTCACCAAGTAACTGAAATCACTGCACACTGTTTGAAGGGAAAGGAAATAATGAAGAATGTGAATACAAGGAGAATATAATTATTACGCTAAAATGGCAATTTACTGGTAATAACCAAGACGGGGAAGGTGGCAATAGTATAGGGAAAAACTATAGCCAAATATATAGAAAATGAATGAACAACTGTGACAGAACACACATCTGAAAACCTGTATTTTCCAACATGGTCTGCTGGTTATGGCTGGATGACAGGTGTAGAAAGATATGGCTGGAAAAAAAAAATATGAAGGAGTGTTGGTGCATCCCTAATGTATTGGTGCCGTAATGAATGTCACTGTTCAACTAGCCTGTACAGAAGCAAAGCAGCCTGGATGCTAAAAATAATTCTATAGTAACTATGTATTTACATCTTGCAATTCAAATATAGGAACATATGATGTTCCGGTACATGAGTAGAGGTGCACATATCTGGATATACTGCAGCATAGCTCCTGACTGGCGAGCTGGCAGGAAACATACCATATAAGTCTATGAAGTATGCAATAATACATTCACTTTGCTTGGATAAATTTAAATCTCAATATCCTGAATAATCATTTCATGTAAATAATGGCAAAGGAGGATAAATTATAATACATGCTCAGCCTATACAGTATGTCAGTATTGTATCTTGCTTATAAATGCATCCTCTTTATGCGTTCTACTGCAATTTTTTTTTACCAATTTTAGCACATAAATACATATTCCTACATAATAAAAACAGAATGGGTTTGTGAAGTGTTTGGTTTATCAAATAGAAGAAACAATTAAAATTCGCGTGGTATTAGTGAACATGCTGTGCATTCTCGCCCAATCTAGCGACTGTCGCGGCACTCAAACTACTGAACTGGGTTTCTCCAAGACTGACGGTCCAGATTTTTTATAGAAAGGATGGTTGATGCTCTGGAGCGTCTGACGACCGATCGTCGCCGTTGGACCGCCTGAACTCTAGGTATTTATAGGCCCTCAGTCACTGTCTTCACTAATTCCCCCACTCTACCCTTCAAACTACCCACATTCCGCGATGTCACTCTGAACCTCTTGAGTGACTTGATTTCCACAAGCATGCTGCTTTTTTCTACTTTAATTTCTATTTCTCATTTTTGTCATAAATTGGTAAAATACAGGAGATGACAAATCACAGGCTCCACCCACCCGCACAGTCTCAAGGCCAGGCGTGGGACCTGGGACCCATAGCTCGCCAGCTGCGGCCAGTGGATGTGGCAGAGGCATCAGTGCACTCTTTCAGTATAGGCATTAATGTCACAACACAAAATGTAATAGTTATATGCATGTAATAGTGTATGAATTGATGTAAGGGACAAGACTATAACACCAGTCGAGCAGTGCAGTACTCCCAAGGTGGATGGAGAGCTGAAGACAGGGAGACCTGGAGCGCCTGTTTCATCAGGCAGCGGGACTAGTTCCTGACCATCCCCATTTGCTGTATTTTTTCAGTGTTTCAGTAACACACAGAGTATGCCAGCATGCTCTTCAATACAGTTTCTCTAACTGTCAACATCAAACAACATGCACATTACACA
>JAGKTI010033192.1:0-11731 GCA_018397915.1 Birgus latro | reverse complement strand
CCCGTCCCACACTGTCACAGGCCTCAACAGCAGTAGTTTAGTATAGGAAGGACGTTGCCCAGTGAGTTGTTCTTCTTATGGTCAGCTTTTTGGTGAGCAACAACGAGATCAACTCAAGCGTTGTTAATATACACTGGCTTCTTAAGTTCACTGCCTTTGTTTTCCAGATAATTACATTTAATGCTTACCAACTTCACTGTTTTCACAACTACCGGAGCTATACTGACATTGAAATGACATTGAGCTACACTCAAACTGAAATAAAACTCCTCTGGTCAATATAGAGGCCACTATAATCTACCACATATGTCCTAGGAACTTCACTTCCTTCTGGAACAAGTAGTACTTCTTGGGGTTCAGCTTTAGTTGCGCTGCTCACATCCTGTTCAGCACCTCTGACAGCCTCTCCAATTTCTGGCCGAAAGTCCATCCAAACACAAATACATTGTCTAGTTAGATGAGAGCTGTCCTTCAGTGCAGGCCTTCCAGCACATGATCCATGAGACGCTCAAAAGTTGCTGGGGCATTGCGTAGACCAATTGGCATCACTTTATACTGTCATAAACCCCGCCCAGAAGAACAGGCTGTTTTCTCTTTGTCCTTCTCTACAACCTTGACCTGATAGTATCCTGCCTTCATGTCTAGGGTGGAGAACCACTTGGCACCTGACAAAGCATCCAGGGTGTCATCAGTTCTTGGCAAGGGGTATGCATCCATCACTGTCACTTCATTCAGGGCTTGATAATCCACACAGCACCTTACTGAGTCATCCTTCTCCCTTACCAGAACCACTGCTGATGCCAAAGGACTGCAGGACTTTTCTGTCACCAATTGATTTTGGAAATTCTCCATTACCTTCTTTATTTCTTGCCACTGGGCTGGCGCTATCCTCCGAACCTTACTGAGCAGATGCCGGAGGACTCCTGGACTTTTCTGTCACGCCTTGACTTTGGAGATTCTCCATCACCTTCTCCATTTCTTGCCGATGTGCTGGCACCATCCTCCGTGCTGGCTGTTTAATCGGACAGTGATCCCCAGTGTCTATACAATGCTTCACCAGATCAGTGCATCCCAGGTCTAGGTCTCTGGTGGAAAAGACATCAGCAAGCTTCGTCAGCAGCTGCCTCAACTTCAGCACATGTGAGCCATCTGGGCATTGGCAACTCCTTGATAACAGGTCTTGTAAGTGGTCTAGTAGGTACCCAACTTCCTTGACTATGCTTCTTTTACAGGCCATTCCCTGATGGCACTGAGGGTCCACCACCGGACACAGTCCCACAGTTTCTCCTTCATTGACCTTCTGTGACTCACGGGAGAAATTGGCCACCACTACTGGCACTTCACCTGGACATGTTTCCACCAAAGTTTTCCCCACCATAAATCCGGCCATCGTCTTGCACCTTATATTAGGCTTCACTACCCCTATACAGCTGTCAAAAGAGCTGCTCACCTTGCACTAGAGCAATAGTTCTGATTTTGGAAGTATAACTGTAGTGCAGAGCACCCTCACCTCACCACCAGAGTTGGTATTTCTCACTGTTGTGACAGGAACCAACTTTCCTTGAACATTCAACTTCATGGAGCAGAAGTCCAGCTCACATCCCATGAACATCAGATAATCCAGACCAAGAAGGCAAGGATCCTCTATCTCGGATACATAGACTGGAAGCATGGCCTCTTGCCCTGCCACTTCAGTCCGGACATCCAGGGGTCCCCTCAGTTCTGCATGGTGCCCAGTTATGTCACACAGCTGATCTTATGACTCAGGCAGATACCGATTATGTAACACATCAGGCCTCACAAAAGTCTGCTCTGAGGCCGAATCAATCACCAGGGAACACATTTTTCCATCCATCTGCACAATGTCAATTGCCATTCTCTTGCATTTTCTCAGTGGTTGGTCTACTTGGGAAAAGCTGGCTGGTGGTTGCCCCATTACACCAGCCTCCACTAGTTTTCCACTTTTTTCTAGTCTTCTGCAGCTATCTTCTTATCATCCTTTTTCTTTTTTGGACACTCAAAACTGGAGTGTCCCACCTAACTACATGTCCAACACGCTTTTGTTACAATTGAAGATTTCCTTGCACTGCCCTGTTCTTGCTTCTTCTTCCATTTGTAACAATCGTCCTTCCTGTGTTCCGGCTTCTCTCAGATCCAGCAACCTCCTCCAGTCTCCTCCTTTTCCCTCTTCCACTTGTAGCGGTCCTCTTTTCTGTGTCCTGGCTTTTCACAATACCAGCAACTTCCTATAAACTTTTGCGCTTCAAGTACCTGCCCCTTTGTAGCCTTGAATCCTGCACTACAACCTGCCTGAAAAGTGGATGCACTGGACCGGACGTAGGACTCAAATTCTAGAGCCCTTCCTAGTGCTTCTGGGTTGTGCCTGCTTCGCTTGCACTTTCAGCTCTGGACTATCAAGAGCATTGATGAACTTTTCAGAAGAATAGCCAATAGGTTAGGTACTGCTCCAGGGTACACTTTGTATGCCATACTTTCCAGGTCATGAGCAAGCTGCTGTAGGGATTTCCCTTGATCCTGTGCACAGCTCCGGAACCTTGCTCTGTAAACCTCAGTCTGGTCTGTGCTCCATCACATCTACTAAGGACTGATAATTGTTCCTATCCTCTACTGACATCTGGCCCAGAATTTCCATTGCAGCACCCTTAAGGCTAGTAGCAAACTGCACTGCCCTCTGCCTATCATCCCAACCATTCTGATCAGTAACTCAAACTGCGCATTGTAAGCTTCCCAAGATACACTACCATCAAATTCCTGAGGTTTCTTTTTACATGGACCCCCATTATGGCCATGCGCTTCACTGGTTTGGGGCCTTAAAACTGGGGCATCATAATTAAGGCCTGGACTTAAAACTTCTGCATTCTGATTATTCAGCACTGTAATGCTACTTTTTGGTGCGTGGGATCCGTCAAGATTCACCATACACTGTTCATTGTTTTCATATGCTCCCTGTGCACTAACCTGAGGCTCAGCAGTGCAATACTGGTACTTCTCTACAGCCTCAGTTTTCTCACTGATTATCTTTACATGGAAGACTACATGTTTCAACTGGTTATCTATACGCTGTTTGCACTCCATCACTAGTCCTCCACTAATCTTCAACTGGTTTTCCACATGCTGTTTACACTCCATCACATTATTGCTCACCTCATACTTCTGCTGCCGTAGCTCAGTGTATACCTCCTCCTTCAATTGTTCCTGTTCTTTCATCATTTCCCTTACAAAAGCATCTAGATGTCCTTGCGTCCTCAGTTGTAATTCCCTCTGTTGCTCCTGTAATGCCTCTTGAAGCTGTTTCCTCTGTGCTCACAATTGTTCTTTGATTTCTCCATTTTGTACCTGTAGTTGTCCTTTTCGTTCTTTCTGCCCATCATTCTGTGCTTTTAGTTGTACATTTTATGTTTGTAATTGTTCTTTGAGTTCTTTTTGTCCTTCATTCTGGGCTTGTAATTGTTCTTTTAGTTCTTTCTGTCCTTTGTTCTGTGTCTGTAATAGCTTCACAATTGTCGCCAGGGACACTTCTTCCTCCTGTCCAGCTCGGGACCTTGTCTGCACACCCCCTTGCTCCATGTTGAAGATTAGGCTCATTGCAGCACTTTCTAAAAATCTGCTCTCCTGACACCAGTGTTCTATCCCCGTCCCACACTGCCACAGGCTCCAACAGCAGTAGTACAGTATAGGAAGGATGTTGCCCAGTGAGTTGTTCCTCCTAGGAGGCACCCTTACGGTGTACAGTACATAAGATCAGCTCAGGCGTGGTAAATAAACACTGGCTTCTTTAGTTCACTGTCACCATTGTCAAAGCAATTATACTTAATGTTTTCCAGCTTCACTGTTTCCAGATGCATTGGAGCTATACGAACTTAACTACCTGCAATTATACTAAATGCTTGACAACATTTCACTATTCTTAAGTACCAATGATACACATCACTTACACTGCACTACACTCAGACTGAACTGAAATCTTCCTGAACTTCTCTAGTCTCTTCCCATCCTTATATAAGCTTGCATTGTTCTAGAATGATCTACATTTCTCCACAGTTCTGGTGTATCCCCGAGGGAGCACGGTTACAACAGTTATCAACTCGGAGACATCCACAACATGCCAGAGTTTTCTTACATTACATAACACTAAATTATTTAGCATACAAACCTGAAATATATTACATAATTTAACAATCATAAATAAAATATTATAGAGATAAAAAGCACAAAAGTTAATGCATAACTTACAAAATAACTACACTCACAAATAGAAGGCTAACTGGCAACTCTGATTCGCACCGGAACTACGGTAAACACTGGTAATTCTCCAGGACACTGTAGCTAGCAATCAAGCTTCTCAACACTCTGCTACCTACCTGACGTTTGTCCTATGCTGGTATGAGTTGTCAGCAAGTGTCCCTCCTCCTAGGGTGGAGGACAGTCGGAGGTCCTGGGCGATCACTCCTCACAAAAAAACACAGTATCACATCACCTAATATTACACGCTGCATGCACTGTTTGTTAAATACTTGCACTATTATTTGACTATAAAAATGGTGTTTCAGTGGCCTTCCATGCACAAAATAAAAGGAAAGTCAACGATCACAGCCAATATAAGCAACTCGAATTCTTCTCGCTCCTTTTGGCACCTTGCCAAAAACCTTTCTAACAACTTTACCTCAACATCCTTCCCTCCTCTTTTCTACTCTGATGGCTCTGTAGCAATTTCTTCTACAGATAAAGCGGATCTCTTCGCTCAGACTTCCTCCTCCAGTTCTACCTTAGACGATTCCGGTGCTGTTCCTCCATCACTTCCCTCCTCAGACTTCCTCATGACGGGCATTAAAATTTCTTCAGCTGATGTATTTTCTGCCATCACCGGCCTCAATATTAACAAGGCATATGGGCCTGATGGAGTCCCTCCTGTTGTCCTCAAAAACTGTGCTTCTGTGCTTACACCCTGCCTAGGTAAACTCTTTCACCTTTGACTCTCAACTTGTACCTTTCCTTCTTGCTGGACGTTTGCTCTCATTCAGCCAGTCCCAAAGAAGGGTGACCATTCCCAACCCTCTAACTATCGTCCAATTGCTTTAACATCCTGTGTCTCAAAAGTTTTCGAATCAGTTCTTAACAGAAAAATTTTAAAGCATCTTTCCTGTCACAACCTTCTATCTGATCGTCAGTATGGGTTCCGTCAGGGACGCTCCACTGGCGATCTTCTCACGTACCTTTCAGACTCCTGGTCATCCTCCTTTCGGAACTTTGGCGAAAGCTTTGCCATTGCACTTGACATCTCAAAGGCTTTCGATCGAGTCTGGCATAAATCTTTGATTTCTAAACTGCCCTCCTATGGTTTCTATCCTTCTATCTGTGCCTTCATCTCTAGCTTCCTTTCTGGTCGTTCTATAGCTGCTGTTGTAGACGGTCATCGTTCTTCTCCTAGATTTATAAACAGTGGTGTTCCTCAGGGCTCTGTCCTATCACGAACTCTCTTCCTTTTATTCATCAATGACTTTCTAAGCTGTACATCTAACCCTATCCACTCATATGCTGATGATTCCATCCTTCACCTTTCCATTCGATTTCTGCAACGTCCATCTCAGCAGTTACTTCACCAAAAAAGGGATGAGGCTATGGTACACCTAATGTCTGACTTGGCTTTTATCTCTGATTGGGGTAAAAATAATCTTGTTATTTTTAATGCATCAAAAACTCAGTTCTTACACTTATCAACCCGACAAAGTCTTCCTCAGGATTACCCACTAATGTTTAATAATGTCCAGATTAGTCCTGCATCATCCTTGAACATGCTTGGGGTTTCATTCTCTCGGGATTTGTCTTGGAAAGAACATATTACATCTCTTGTGAAATCTGCTTCCAAGAGATTAGGTGTGCTAAGCCAACTCTGAACTTTCTTTACCCCTGCACAGTTGTTGACCTTGTACACGGGTTTTATTCGCTCGTGTATGGAGTACAACTCTCATGTGTGGGTAGGCTCCCCACATGCAGCTCTTCTCAATAGGGTGGAGTCAAAGGCTTTTCGTCTCATTAACTCTCCTCCTCTTACTGATTCCCTTAAACCTTTGTCTCTTCGCCGCACTGTTGCTTCTTTATCTCTCTTCTATCGCTACTTCAATGGTCACTGCTCCTCTAAACTGTCTGCTTGCATCCCTCCACCTCTACGACGGGCACGTAGTACCCGTCTAGCAACAAACTCTCATCCCTTTTCTGTCCAACTCTCTAATGCAAAAGTTAACCGTTACTCCCAGTCCTTCATTTATGCAACTGGTCAACTCTGGAACTGTCTCCCTCTGTCTGTATTCCCTACTTCCTATGATCTCCAGTCTTTCAAACGCAGTGTGTCCAGGCATCTCGAAATGAATGGATCTTGAATTTGGCTCTCTTTTGTATTGTTTTTACTTTTTCTTGGAAGGAACAGTATACGGGCCCTGGCCTTTGGTTCCTTCTTCCTTGCATTAAAAAAAAAAATGGGGGGGGGAAGGCATCTTGGTTACATAAGGTTGGTGCAATTTCAAGTCACAACTTCCAGTATTTCAAACACAAAAAAGTAAGACTTCGATAATGCACGCTGCTCTATTTGCTAAATCCAATCACTGTTATTTTTTTTTTTTTGGGGGGGGGGTTATGTGTCCGACTCTGGGCATAGGTTTCACAGCCTGCTCCCAAGGCCCAGTAGTCCTCCTGCATACCATACATCTCCACATGTCGCCATTTCAGAGCTAACACCCACCATTCATATTGAATACATGTATCCATACAGGACTGGTTTATTGATATTAGCGGGGGTATTTCTACGACATGTCGGCGGGTCTTGTGGTAGATCAGTAAAGTCTGATTTTATGATATTCAAATCCTTAAACTGTTCCATTCCCCAGCAGAGATATGAACCTGGGTCCGGTAGGACTGCAGGTCACCTCTCTACCGAATGCACCACCCCCACCACCTTTGGTGATAACAATGGTGTTTCAGTGGTTTTTCATGCACACACTAAAATGAAAGACATCACAGCCAGTGTATATACTGAACGGGTATCTTGGCTCATTCAGCTGAGTAGAGGCCCCCCAAAGGGATGAAGGTTACGTAAGGTTGACATGATTTCCAAGTCACAAGTGTCAGTATTTCACACACAAAATAGTATCTAATTACTTAATATTGCACATTGCACTATTTGTTAATCACTTTCACTGTTATTTGGCGATAACAACAGTGTTTCAGTGACCTTTCATGCAAGAGTAGAGATCCCAGAAGGGAATGATGGTTACGTAAAGTTGATACAATTTTCAAGTTACAAGTTTCAGTATTTCACACATGAAAAAGTATCACTTCACTTAACATTGCACACTGCACTATCTGTTACGCAATTGTACTGTTATTTGGCACTAACGATAGTGTTTCAGTGGCCTTTCATGGAAGAGTAGAGGCCCAAAAAGGGGATGATGGTTATGTAAGGTTGAAATTATTTCCAAGTCACAAGTTTAAGTATACGACGGACAAAAAAGTATCACTTCACTTAATATTGCACATTGCACTATAAGCTTGTCACCTGCACAGTTATTTGGTGATAATAGTGGTGTTTCAGCGGTCTTTCATGCACAAAATAGAATGAGAGAAAGATCACAGCCAATGTAAACACGTGGCGGCCATTTTGGCTTGCATGCATCACAGCTTCCACTTGGGATTCTCAGAGGTGGCCATCGAAAATATCATTGTAGCAAATTTGCAATTGATTTTTTAACGTTCTACCGAGACAGGGTATAATCTTGAAATTATCTTTGTATTGATTTATCACATGATGACGCATCGCATAACCAAGCTGCACTGTGGGCTACTGCAGGGGGTACAGTGGAGGGCAATACACACTAAACAGAGACTTATGGTGAGGGTATGACTGTGTAAATGGGAACACAGACGGCTATCTGTAAAGACACTTCCCCAACATGGCGCAACACAGTAAGGCTAACGCAACAAGAGCGATTCATGACACAACACACATAACTTGAGGCAATCATGACGCAACACTCACATATGACGTGAGGCTATCCTGACGCAACACTCACACATAATGCATTACATGGGGTGATATATACAAAAGTAAAATTTTAAAACATACCACATGGAAAGAAAATGAACTGTAGTCGCTGGAATGAAAGGAAAAGATGAATAATCTTTAGCAAAACGAACAAACAAATCAACCCTCACAGCTTAAACACAACAAAAAACGTAGACTCGTAATGCAAAACATCGACCCATAACATGAGAACACAGACTCTCATAACAAACGGGTTTTAACCCGCCGAGTCCCATCGACGTACGATGCACATTGCTACTTTTTTCCGCAGACAGACCCAAAGACGTGCATCGTACGTCACGCAATTGCAAGGCCCGTGTGCACATTTTTCAACTTTCGCAGGTGATTTTTGGTAAGCATATGTGGGAGACCTTCCTCTACCTGCTGTCAAGCGGGGATACTGCCTGGCCCCTCCTAACACCCCCTTTCCCCCCTCCCCCCCACACTGGGCAATTCACCTGTTAGCAGCAACCTAGCCAGTGAAGGTATGTTGACCCACGGTCTCTCTAATGACGAAATTCACGATGAAAGTGATTCCTGAGGTGGAGGACAAAGAAACAAAGAAGCTAGAGGTAGAAACAAACAGAAGTGATGAGGTGGTAATGTCGTAAAGGAAGGTGCCATATACTGGGGTTTTGGGTGAGTGAACATTGCTTATAAACGCCTGTATTATTGTGTGAAAACCAATATAGACTTGTACTACACATAAATTCGTACCAAATAAATGAAATAAATAAGTAATTTAAAGAGGCTTGAATTAGTCAACCCTTCCATAGTTCATTTTCTTAGCCAGGTACCCTGAAAAAGAAGGAAAACATAACGCTGAGTGACCCCTGTATCAACATTTTTTTTACCTCAGGATCGCGATTTCCCTATGAATTTTCGATGTTTCTCACCAAAGGCAAAGGTTTCAGCCAAAAAACAAAAAGGTGAAAATCGGTCGGGATCTGGGGGTAGGCTGGGTAAAAATCCGGTCGGGACTCGGCGGGTTAAACTACATAAATCAGCTATGACTAGCATTAAACTGCATATAACAACCATAGCCTGCACGTTCCTTTAGCATCGCAAAAGAAAAACAGCCTCTACGCAGGGTTCGAGTGTAATGCCGTAATTTTAAGGGTAATTTAAGTATAATTTAAGTTAGTATAAGGGTAGTCTAAGTTAGAAGAAGGGTAACATAATTGTAACTTTGAACCCGAAATGTTAGGTCAACCGTTAAATTCCATATTCAGATTTAATCTCTATCACTATTCATAGTATGAGCGAAACAGTATCATTAGTGGAACTAAATCGAGCAACTACGTGAATACGATCTACTTTATACATGTGAATCAGTCGCTTTCCCAGCTAGTCCGTGTGGCAGCAAAATTTTAGCAATAGTTAACAATCGCGAAACTTTGTCTCGGTAGTTTGAATTCGAAATCAGTAAGTCAGTTTTAATGATATCTCCTTTTTGTACTATGTAGTAGTAAATTAACGTTTATCTAAATTCTAATTTTTGATAATCGTCATTAGTAATCGAGAAACTTCCAGTTTGTCCTTGACTCGGAAAGTCATGTAACACAGCAACTGCAAAACATGGATACAAGTTGTTCAAATACTCATTCCTTTGGATTTCAGGATAATCATAAACCCTGTACACTTGTCACAAAATTTTAAGTCAATCCATGTAGCTCGATTGTAAATAGATTTTTCATATCCCTTTGCAGTAGTTGTAAAGACTCTAATGTTGCAAAGCAATCAGCCGAAGTTGGAGTCAGTCTCTAGGATTAGAACAACCGAGGCTATATAAGATTGCGAGTCGTACATAGAGGCGTCACTTCACAACGTCTTCTGTTGTTGGAGTTTTAGTGTCGCTGCGCGCTCGTAATTCCCCCCGCCCCCCTTTACCCCTTTGTTCCTATAATATAAATCCTCTCATACATTAATAAGTTGACATGTTGATATCCCCCCCTCCCCAGTTCCTTTCGTATCATTGTCACTTCACGACGTCTTCTGTTGTTGCAGATTGTCGCTACCACTTCATTTCGTCTGCCCAAACGAGTGTTGGAGCCGTCCTGCTCACTCTAATTGTGTCCGACTCATTCTAACTGCCTAACGCCCGCTTACACAACAATCCCCTCCCCCCTTCTCTGACTCACGTAACCCGAATGCGAATTAGCTGGTCCGCTGAAATTACTCTAATTTCTTATATATATCTTGTGAATATTGGAAACGAATAATAAGCCTGCGTGTATCTGGCCCTAGGAAGCTGTTGAAATTTGTATTCCGTATTTTAAGAGTCGATCCGTTTACATAGTTCCTCTCTTAATACTGCATTAGTTGAGTGTGTTCACCGAGGTAAAACTGAGAAAGAAAAAAACTCGGTCCCAAGAGTGGTATTATCCCAAGGTCATTTCCCAAGGAGCCCACTCGAGGCAATGGGATTAATGGGTTCATGTTGAAAGTATCATTTTGAATATTAATTTAATATGTGAGAATTCATGTCCCTGGAAGTGAGAAATCAAGCGTGTTAGTGATATCTGTAGTGTTGATTCACTAGTAAAGATTACTGAATTCATGAATGATGACATTGATTGGAGTATCCATATAACTGAGGACACTATACTAGTGAGTGATAATAATCATCCTGAGTATCATAAAAATTGTGAAGGACGCTCCATTAGTGTGTAAAAATATCAATCTTAGAACTTATGTAACTGTGGACACTTATTTAGTGAATGATAATATGTTTCTGTGAATAGTCAGTCCAACTGTATCTTGGGGTATGAAAACCTCATTTTTTAATACTTACCCCGGTGGAAAATTTGATGCTCATACTTATCAACTTCTTTTGAATTATTAATCCTGATTATGCTTAGTCTCACTAGAGATATCATCAGTGCAAAGTGGAATTTATCTCTCAATTCCTAGTAATTCTTAGCCCGCAAAGTAGTGTGTTATGTTTTGTTCTAATCATTTTGTCTGTTTCTTTTTTTGTATACTTAGTATCAGTAAATATTGGGTTAAGTTTTCATTGAGTTTAAGTGTTATCACCCGCCTAAGGAGAATTCATCGTGAGGTTTAGTTGCCGGCAAGGTGTGCTAATATGTTATTACTCACGCGCTCTTTAATACGAACACGCTACCCTAGTGCTGTTATCCTCAAAACACCAGTAGTACTCATCATTTTTCCTGGTGGAATAAATTCCCAGCATTACGCTGGGTGCTGGCAGCATACTCTCTAAATCTCTGATTCTTTTGGTAAATCAAAATTGAGAGCTCTGCACTAGCCAAAAATTATGTCATTACACGAGATGAAACGAGTGCATCCTTGGTAGCAAACTATCATAGAGTGATATACGTAATTTCGGAGTACAGGGAAACTGTATATTGTTACACATAACAAAAACTTGTATATTCATATATCGATAACAGAGCCTTAACGTATTATAAGTTTGATATTCAGTACCATTATTTATACTGCTGGCAGTGCAAGTGGTTTATCATGTGAGCGAGCATCAGGGACACGTTCTGGCTTCCCAGTTATGACAATGACCACCACTGGTTCCAATATGAAAGTACATGTGAAGGTTCAATGGAGCCTTCGTCGTCAGTGTAAATTGGTCGTTAGTTGAATGGTCATGTGAGATGGTCG
>JAGKTI010033191.1:0-11732 GCA_018397915.1 Birgus latro | reverse complement strand
TAAAATGCTGTCTAGCCAAGAAATGACTCCACTTGCGTACAGCCTCAGTAATAGCTGTTGCCTCCTTCTCCACTGCTGGATAGTGTAGCTCGCTACCTTGCAGGGTTCTAGACATGAATGCTACTGGCCGGCCACCTTGGTTTAAGACTGCAGAGACAGCAACTTCGGAAGCATCACACTCCACAACAAAAGGAAGGTTTTCATCCACAGAGTACAGTGTAGCATCTATTAGTCCCTTCTTTAAGAGACTGAACGCTGCTAATGCTGTCTCGCTCAGTGGGAAAGTCTTTGTCCTTACCAAGGGTTGAATTTTATCAGAGAAATTGGGAATCCATTTAGCATAATAGGCAAAGAGCCCCTGTGTTCTTCTCAGTGACTTTACATTTGTGGGAGGAGGTAATTCTTGGAGTGGTTGTAACCTGTCAGGGTCAGGTTTGATAACATTATTCCCTACACAATATCCAAGAATATTGATTGTTGATACAGATGTAACTGATTTTGACTCATTAAGTGTTAACTTTCTATCCTGAACCACTTCCAAGAACCTCTTAACATTTTCATCATGCTCAACTTGAGATGATCCAGCAACAGTGATGTTATCTAGATATGGAAAAGTGTCTTTAAGGTTTTCATCCTCTACCAATTTGTCGATGGCATGCTGGAAAGCAGCTACTCCATTAGTTATTCCAAATGGGATTCTACCAAATTGATAAAGCTTTCCATCAGCCTCAAAGGCAGTAAACCCTTTCTCAGACTCCTTGATCTTGATTTGGTGGTATGCACTCTTCAAATCAAAAGTGGAAAAAAACTTATACTTTGAAAGATTATGAACCATATATTCTATGCGGGGCAATGGGTATGCATCTAGGTGTGTGTACTGATTGATAGTTTGAGAATAATCTATGCAAAGTCTCTTTTTGTGCCTGTTAAGCGGGTCTTTTACCACAACTACTTGGGCCCGCCATGGAGATATGCTCGGCTCAATGATGCCTTCTGATAATAATTGAGATATTTGTTCCTTGATGAACAATTGATCATCCTTATAATACTTCCTAGACTTTATTGCAATGGGTTTACATCCTTGAGGCAGATTTGGAAACAATGAGGGCTCATCAATCATCGCTGTTGCTAGAGCACACAGTGGGTCTTTACCACTAATCTCAAGGTTAGGTTTATCACCCCCATACTGGAATGTTATACTCTCGTGTTGTTTCTGAAAATCATGGCCCAAGATGATATCACAACACAGATCCTTTAAAACCCCTAAATGAGTAGATGGATACTCTTGGCCATTGTGCACTAAGTTTACCCTAACAAATCCATGGGAGCTTGTATTTAGTGATGATGCCATTGATATCTCTTTGGTTGCAGGGCATACAATCAGTTTTAGTTTTTGAACCATTTTATCACTTATATAACTATCTGAACTGCAAGAGTCTATCAAGGCATTCACAGTGTACCCATTCACAATAACTTCAGTTGCTGCATGTGATAGATTCTGAGGAAATGTAGCAGCAGTTGTGAGAAGGGTAGGTTTGTACAATGCAGCAGCAGTACTGGTAGTCTCTGAAGGCCTTGATTTACAAGCTTTTGCAAAATGGCCTTTCTTGCCTAATCTATTGCATAACACATCACGGACAGGGCATTTAACCCTAACATGAAAAGAATTACCACAAAAGTAGCATTTCTTTGGATTAGTGTTTCTAGAGGAATGGGCAGCAGCTACTGTAGAGTCTTCTAAAGGTGTTTCTGTCTTTTCCACAACAAACTGAGGCTGCTTTTCACTAGCTAGTTGTTCAGGAACTACAACAGCAGTATGAGCAGTTGAGTTAGCATATGAGTGAGCATTACGCTGGGCAAGATCTAAGGTGTAAGCTTGATTGTAAGTTGTTTCTAAATCTAAAGTTTTGTTTTCTAGCAATCTCTGTCTAATAATGGGGGAGGCAATTCCATTAATAATAGCATCTCTGACTAATTCCTCAATATTTTTCTGCAGTGACTGCTTGAAAGTTACAATCTTTGCCAAGTTTCTGTAATTCTCTCAGAAATTCATCAAGAGATTCACCTGGCTGCTGTCGTCGTGTTGCCAAAAGATGTCTAGCAAAAATCTCATTTGGTAATTTAACATAAGCACCCTGTAGTTTACAAATAGCACTTTCAAAAGTAGTACAGTCTTCAATAAGTTCGTACACATTATGAGATACACAGTTTATCAACGCCCTTAACTTGTCTGGTGCAGAGTCTCCACTCTCTTCAATGTAGTTTGTAAAGGTACGGTACCAGTGCTTCCATTCTTTGGCTGCTGTGGGTGAGCTGGGGTCTGTGTCCAGGCGTGAGGGCTTCAGAAGTTTGTCCATGATGACTCAAAATATGTTGTGTAAATTGTTGTGAAACTTAAACTCGGTGGCAACTCCCAAGTTTTATTCAACATAATACGAACCTAAGGTACCTGCAAGAGGAACGAACTAATATAATATTGGTGCATGCAGGCATACAAAACCTAGGCTAATTTAATACTCCTCAACAATGCAATGAAAGTTATTCTGAGTAATAAATATGCCCTAAACTAAAAGTACATAAAATTAAGAAAAGGGGAACATAATGTACTATGTAAAATAAACAATATTTCCAATAATATTACCTAAAGAACAGACAGTATTGCCTAGGGCATCCTTGCTGAGGGGTCTGGGCCGCTTGAAAACAACAACAAAAGACGAACGGAAAACGCAGCTCCACAGTTTTGCCAATAGCTCAATAGTACTACACTACATTAATCAAATGGTATAATAATACTGTACTGTGCACTGAAAAACATGTCTTTTACTTGTCTTATTGTGGTGAACATAGCTGAAGTTGTCAGGCAGTCCGGACTGCTTTCTGGCTATATCGGACTTTTTCCGATATATAGGAGTTTAGTCCGGTAGCTCCTCGAGTCCGATAAAAGTGAATTCCGGTCTACTGAAGTCCAATAAAAGTGAATTCCGGTCTACTGATGTCCGTTATATCGAGGTTTTACCGTACTTTTTTTCGGCTGCGGATGTCTGATGACTATATCCTGCGGATGTGGATTATTTTAAAAATCTTTTTAAGATTATGCGTTTTAAATTGTTAACGACGACTTTCAGCCACATAAGTCAAACTTATGTTACCATGATGTGGGACTTGGACCCAAGTCATCATGCATCCCACCAACCACTCTCCCCAACTTCCACCCTTTGGAAAGTGGTAAAGTTACATTAAATTTAGATAAGTGAAAACTTAAACTGAAATTAGTATATGCATTATGTATAGGTTATCAGAATCACTTGAACCTCACATTGCACATTAGTTCAGTATTTGAATTTCATCAAAAGGCAAATTACTCTTCAAAAACAAAAGTTTCTCTGCTTTATCTGCATGAAGGCTCTTGCGTTTTTCATCATAGATTAATTCAGCACCAGGTGAGATAACCAGTGAATAGTTGTTCACTGGAGATGGTGCTTGAGGGACAATAGAGATATGTGAGTATCACTTTCACTAAATCAGGGTAGTCTCTTCTATGTTCACAACACCATTTCCGAGTACAGTCAAGCCTCGAATCAACAGACTAATAGGGGGGGATGAATGTCTGTTGCTTGAAAAAGTCCGCTGCTTGAAATGAAAGGAAAAATAGCGTAAAACTCGAAACATAACAAAAGAAATACGATGGTATTGAAGATGAGGTGCAGCGACACTATTGCGGACCACTTTACCTCACAATACAATACCCTGTTTTCTATGGACCCATTATATTATGACTTGCTTGTTGTGTATTGTGCAGTACAGTACAGTACAGTACTATATTACAGTAATTTTTTATGTTCAACTACAGTATCATTTATTTTTGTACCTGTAAAGAGAAATACTGTATGTAGTTTGAAATGAAAAAAGATGTATACACGATCACTAATTTCTGCCCAGGGGAGACCTCTTCCTACCCCTGTATACCCAGGGAAGAGGATGGGGGGGGACAAATTGAGCTCCACCTGCCTCTACCACAGCTCTCGACCCTTCCCCCATGCCCCTACCATCCCCCAACTCACCCATCATCCTTAAGTGGCAGTTTCATCTCAAGCTGATTTCACTTTTAACACTCTTGGTTCCACTGCTAATACAAACACAGAACACTAGGATATGTTAAAAAATATATGATAGAACTATCACCATACTGCAGCAAGAAATTAATGGATAACGATATTAACAGTAAAACAAAAACGTTAACAATAGCCACTTCATGTCTCATGTGTCGGGTGCACTGCTTTGGACACACACACACACAAACAAACAAACAAATCACAAACAAACAAACACACACACACACACACACACACACACTACAGGAGAGAAGGAAAAGAGACATGATTATGCTATATAAATGCATATCACGGAAGGAGAAATGAATGTATAACCTATGGGGAAGCATCAGCTAGAGGACACTGCAAAAAACTGCATAAAGAGAGAGGTGATAAAGACGTAAGGAAATTTAGTTTCCCAAATAGGGCAATTGATCAGTGTAATGCACTGCCGAATGAAATGGTGTGTTCCAAAACAATTCACAAATTTAAGGAGATGTATGATGAAAATGGTTTAAGACACGGGACAGTACGAGCTTCTCATTCCTGTAAAGATGCAATTAGGTAAGAACACACACACACAACAAACAAAAACGTGCACACATGCACACACATACACACACACACACGAGCAGCCAGAGCGAGAAGACGTGTCTCAAACCACCTCTCAACGAACCCTAAGTAGTTTTCAGGAATTGTCCTGTCTCCTCTGGTCTTGTTCAAAATTTGAAGTATTGCAAGTTATTATAGTCTACCAAAAATGTAAAGAACTATTGTCAGTAAGTATACATGAATGTTTTGTAGGAATTTTGGGAACAGCTGTTCAGTTTAGTATTGTAACCGACCTTAAACATGGCCCTCAATGTAAACATTGGGGAACTTGAATTTCCAGGATTTGACAGTGAAACAAATATTATGGATTTGGTCAAAATGTTGATTATGAGAATTAGTGAACTAGAAAAGAAAGTGAAGGATCTAGTATCAAGAAACATGCATGAAAATACTGAGAATACTATACAGTACAGAGTTTGATACAGGCCAATGAGACAGCGAATCAGGAGATCGAGAATTTAAAACGAGAAAATATTGAATTAAGGAGAAAACTAGAAGAGAGCAGTAACAAAACAGAGAAGGTAAGTAGTGTGTTAGAAGAGCAAAAGGCAAACTGGGCACATGTGGAAGAAGAACAGAAAGAAGTGGTCAGTTTAATGGAAATTATTCAGGAAGAAAGGGAAATGAACAAGAAAAAAATGGAAGAAAATGTAGTGAAATTTTATATTGATGAAAAAAGAGAAAATAGTGAGAGAAACAGTAGAAAGGAACAGATGTGTCGTAATATTTGGAAACAGGGAGGAGGAAGAAAAAGTTAGGTGTGTGAGACTCGAGAGAGACTCGAATCAGGTGAGGAAAATATTGGGCAAGATCGATCCTGAAGGAAACAAGTGGGAAAAAGAAATTGAGGAAATAAGGAGGATAGGGCCATATAAGAAAGGGGAAGCAAGACCAATTAGAGTCAAGATGTCATCAGAAGGTGTAGTAAATGATATACTTAAGGTGACCTGGAAACTAAGTAAAGATGCAGGGATGGAAAATATTATAGTAAGAAAAGATTTGGATGAAGAAGAAAGAGAAGTTTTAAAATCTTTGAAGCACCAAGTAAAGGAAAAAAATTGACAGGAGGACAAAGGAAGAACGTAAAACTTTTTTTGGGAGAGTGATGGATATGAAAGCAAGGAAGTGGTATGTGAAGAACTAGACATGAAGGAAACAAAGGGGATGGATATGAATATGAAAAAGAGAAGAACGTGTAAAGATAAAAACAGTGCAGCAAATCTGAGTATCATGTACAGTAATGTAGATGGGTTAATATCTAAGAAAGGGGAAATTGGAGACTATTTAAATGAAAATAAACCTGAAATTGTTTGCTTGGTAGAGACTAAATTGCCCCAAGATGTCGATACAAAATTATTTGGATGGAACAATTATAAAATTTGGAGGAAGGACAGAGAAGGTAAGTTTGGGGGGAGGTAAAGTGATATTAACCTGTAATGACCTAAGAGCAAAGAATATAGAAATTGAAAATACCAAGGCTGAACTTTTAGGAGTTGTAATAGAGGACAGTTATGGAGAAAAAATGGATGTAATAGTATTTTATATGCCCCCCAAAACTAGGCCATGGACAAAGGAAGATTACGAACATTTAATAAGAGAATCCATTATTAGGCTAAAAATTTTAATTGAACGAAGAAAGAGAATAATATTAATGGGAGATTTTAACTGTAGAGAAGTTGATTGGGAAAGTATGGATGCTGGGAACAATGAGGAATCATGGGGAACTAAATTAATGGAATTGGTGATGGAAAACATGTTAACCCAGTTGATCAAAGAAAACACAAGAATTAGGGGTGACGACGAACCATCCAGGCTCGACCTAGTATTCACAAAGGACCCAAATGGTGTGAGGAACATAACCTACCAATGCCTCTTTGGTAAAAGTGATCATCTGGTAATTGAGATGGACATGGTAGGAGTAAGGGAAGGAGAAAGAGATGAAAAACACAGAGAACATAGATACAATTATGGGAAGGCATACTTTGCTTCCCTGAAGAACTTTTTCCAAAATGTAGAATGGAGTAAAATGAATATGATCACAAATGTTGATGAGAAATATGAGTTTTTGATAGAAGTACAGTAATCCCTCCACTTTTCGATGTTATAAGAGCCAAAGGCATGTCCGGACACTGGTTTTGTCCGAATATTGGTCTTGAAGCTCCAGCACCGGTCATTCATGACCCTAACCTAACCTAACCTAACCTAAATCAGAAAACTACCTTCCTACCTCCCTACCGGACATGTATAGCACTTATTTAGGTCCCTTTTCACATAAATAATGCACACAAAGCATGAATTGAATTTTAACCAAAAAATGATGATTTAGAGGTGAGTAAGGCATAGGTGGTCAGTACTTGCCACCATAGTATAAGTAAGTATCGGACATGGAAATCATCTTTTCTCTTATTTTATGCACTAAATTATTGGATACAAAGCATCAAATACAGAAAATGATGTAAATTGTTACCAGAAAAATGATTAGGTTAGGTTAGGTTATGACTGTACATGAAATTCACTGGCATTCACCTTTTTCACAGCTGGTGCACTTAAAAACCATGCATGAAAAAATTAAATTGAAAGCAGGAAATTATGATTAACATTTAGGATAATTTTTTAACTCATTTACAGCATGATGAAAACAGGTTAGACATGAAAATCTTTATGGTAATCATCTTGCACTCAAATCAAAGGCATTCACCTTTTTTATAGCTGGTGCACTTAAAAACCATGCATGAAAAAATTAAATTGAAAGCAGGAAATTATGATTAACATTTATGGTAATTTTTTGACCCATTTACAGCATGCTGAAAACAGGTGAGACATGAAAATCTTTATGGTAATCATCTTTCACACAAATCAATGGCATTCATCTTTTTCATAGCTGGTGCACTTAAAAACCAATTATGAAAAAATTAAATTGAAAGCTGGAAATTATGATTAACATTTAGGGTAATTTTTTAACCCATTTACAGCATGATGAAAACAGGTTAGACATGAAAATCTTTATGGTAATCATCTTGCACACAAATGAAAGGCATTCACCTTTTTCATAGCTGGTGCACTTAAAAACCATGCATGAAAAATTAAATTGAAAGCAGGAAATTATGATTAATATTTAGGGTAATTTTTTAACCCATTTACAGCATGATAAAAACATGTTAGACATGAAAATCTTTATGGTAATCATCTTGCACACAAATCAAAGGCATTCACGTTTTCCAGAGCTGGTGCACTTAAAAACCATGCATGAAAAAATCAAATTGAAAGCAGGAAAATATGATTAACATTTAGGGTAATGTTTTAACCCATTTACAGCATGATGAAAACATGTTAGACATGAAAATCTTTATGGTAATCATCATGCACACAAATCAAAGGCATTCACCTTTTTCATAGCTGGTGCACTAAAAAACCATGCATGAAAAAATTAAATTGAAAGCAGGAAATTATGATTAACATTTAGGGTAATTTTTTAACCCATTTACAGCATGCTGAGAACAGGTTAGACATGAAAATCATTATGGAAATCATCTTTCACACAGTTTATGCATGAGATTAATGTTATGGAAAGAACAAAAGGAATTTTAATGAAGTTAGGGTACTTACGAGAATGATGCCGCCGTCCTCATGTATAACCTGCTCGATCATCTTAGACTGACAGTAAGACCTTGCACCTGACACTTTAGCACTTCCGGTGCACTTTACACTCACCAGCACTTTTCACAAGCACTTTCAAAAACGTTTTCTTTCGCATACCTTGCATCACGTCACTTCACTGCACTGTACATAACAGTAAATTCCCGTGTGTCTGGTGACGAGTCCTGGAGAATTTATTCAATCTCAGCATACTTAGGAGTAAACATCACCTTCCTCTCCACGTTTCGCCTGGTCTTCGAAGCGAAATCAGCCGTGTACTGCTGTAGATTGTCTCGGGACTTCTTGATATCAAACAAAGTGGAGCGAGGGAGGTTGAATTCACGTAGGATCCGTAATGTCGGCCACCCGGCGTCCACCTTCTCCAATATCTCCCTCTTCTTCTCCAGAGTCAGAACCACTTTCTTCCTCTTCTCAGGTGGTGGGGCCATCATCACTCACATGATGAAGGTGAAGAGCAGCATCAAGCCCTGCAGGAGGTAGGGTATCACCACAAAACCAATCACTTCAGCCGCCATTTTCAGAGCATGTTTTCGAGCCAGGAGTGGAGCGGGAAATGAGACCGAAAGAGAGGCGTGACGCGTGAAAACACAACCTATGAGCGCGCGTGGGAAATTCAAACTGACGCAGTCCCAAAAAATCGGATTTTTTCGAATTTTTGGGCATTTTGGGGGTCGGACTGCCCACGATGTCCAAATAGTGATGCATCCGATTACTGGGCATCCGAATAGTAAAGGGATTACTGTATATAAAACAGGAGTTACTAAGTATGTCCCAAAATATTCTGCACCTATGGAAAGGAAGAAAGAATGGTTTGACAATAGATGTAGGATGGCTCAAGAGGTAAGAAAAAAAGCATGGAATAAAGTGAGAAGGTATAGTGAAAGGGCTTGGGAGGAGTACAAGCAGGTAAGAAATGAATATGTAAGGGTATGGAGAGAAGAGGAAAGGAAATACAAAAAAGATATTGTATCTAATTGTAGAAAAGAGCCGAATCTATTTTATAGATTCGTAAATGGCAAAATGAAAGTTAAGGACAGTATAAAATGACTGAGGAATGGAGATGAAACATACGAAAGAGAGGAAGGTTTGTGTGAAATAATGAACAGCAAGCTGCAGTCAGTTTGTGTATTGGAAGACAAATTTAGGGAGCCTGAAATGAAATCCAGGCTGACGGGAATGGCCGAAATTACAGTTGACATGAATGAGGGGTTACAGCTGATGAGGGATTTGGATGTGAGAAAAGCAATGGGACCAGATGGTGTGGCTGGATGGATCCTGAAGGACTGTGCCGACCAGTTAGTATGGCCAGTTTATGTCATCATCAAGACCTCGCTTGAAAATGGACAGTTACCTAAAGATTGGAAAAGAGCAGATATTGTGCCAATCTTTAAGGGAGGAGATAGGGAGGATCCACTTAATTATAGACCTGTGTCACTTACTAGTATTGTTTGTAAAATCTGTGAGAAAATTATTTGAAAAAAATGGATAAAGTATTTAGAAGAAAATGAAGTGATAACACCAAGACAGTTTGGTTTTAGGGAAGGAAGATCATGTGTTACTAACCTATTAAGTTTCTTCAGTAGGGTAATAGATGTCGTTCAGGAGAGAGAGGGATGGGCGGACTGTGTCTATCTGGATCTTAAGAAAGCATTTGACAGGGTGCCCTATAGGAGACTATTGTGGAAGTTGAGGACCTTTGGAGGGGTGCATGGGAAACTATTGAAGTGGATGGGAGATTATTTGATAGGAAGGCAGATGAGAACAGTAATAAGAGACAAGGTTTCACAGTGGAGAAATGTGACTAGTGCAGAACCCCAGGGCTCTGTCCTGGCCCCAGTAATGTTTCTGATATATGTAAATGATTTGCCAGAGGGTTTGAATAGGTACATGAGTATGTTTCCAGATGATGCTAAAATTATGAAACATAGTAAATGTATCGATAGTTGTAAAGAACTTGGACAAACTACACAGCTGGAGCCAGACTTGGAAAATGGACTTTAATGCCAAGAAGTGTCATGTATTAGAAATGGGAATAAGTGAAAGAAGACCACACTGGACATATAAAATGGGGAATGAGATAATTAGTAAAAGAAAGGATGAGAAAGACTTGGGAGTGATTATTCGGGATGACTTGTCACCAGAAAAGCATATAAACAATCACTGGGGGAACTTATGGATTACTGACCAACATGAGAGTGGCTTTTATTTATATGGATGAGGAAATATTGATGGAGTTGATAGTGACCATGATAAGACCAAGACTAGAGTATGCGGCTGTGGTATGGTCACCTCATTTGAAGAAGCACATTGATAAACTAGAGAGGGTTCAACGGATGGCAACGAAGATGATACTGCTTTTAAGAGAACTCACCTACGACGGGAGATTGAAAAAACTGAAATTACCAACACTGCACGAGAGAAGGGAAAGAGGTGACTTGATCACGATATTTAGAAATGTAAGAGAATTGGAAAGGGTGGATAGAGAGGATCTTTTTGTGTTGGATGATGGAAGAGGTCATGGCTTCAAGTTGAGGAGAAGTAGATGTCTTAATGATCTCAAAAGGTTCAGTTTCCCGAACAGAAGCATAAGTATTTGGAATGACTTAGACGAAGAGGTGGTGCAGGCAAAAAACATTCATGTATTTAAAACTAGATTAGATGAATGTAGATATGGAGACAGGACAACACGAGCTTAGCTCAATTTTTGTATACTACAAATAGGTAAATACACACACACACTCACACACATATGCACGCAAGCACACACAAGCACCCAACACATGAGGCCTGGTATGGACATTGTCAATGTTTTTGTTTTATTGTCAGCATTATAATGCATTAATTTCTTGCTGCAGTGTTCATAGTTGTATTATGTACTTTTTACATGTCCTAGTGTTTTGTTTGTGTATAAGTAATGTGATTATAAGTGTAAAGTTTGAGATGTAACTACCAGTTAAGAATGACATTTGGGGGGGTTGGGTGGGGTTTGGGTATAGGGGAGGTATGGGATCTGGGGTAGAGGCGGGTGGAGCTCGTTTTGTTCCCCCTCCTGTGTTCCCTGGGTATACAGGGGTGCAAAGGGGGCACTCCTGAGCAGAAATTACTGATTGTGAGTATACCTGTAATGAAATTTAAAACTGGGCAGTTTCCAGACAGTTCTCTGCCAGCAGATATTGTCCATTGCTTTCTAAATCCATTGACTCGGGGTCTGTAGAATCAAGGGTCGACTATGTGTTATTATTTGTTTATTAACACCAAACTAAAGGAGCATTTATAAAACAATAAAAATGATAAAAACAATTTGATGCATGTTATAGGCTAGGCAAGGATTGGATGTTGCATAGCTTAGGCTAGGCTAGGATTGGATGTTGC
>JAGKTI010033190.1:0-11732 GCA_018397915.1 Birgus latro | reverse complement strand
GAGAGAGAGAGAGAGAGAGAGAGAGAGAGAGAGAGAAGAGATGTGGAAGGCACTGAAGAGAGAAATAAGAAGAGAAGTGAATGGGAGAAGAGGCTAGACAGGGAGAAGGGAGGGAATGAACAGGGAGGGGAAGAAGGGAATGGACAGAAGGACGAGAGGGAAAGGGAGGAGAAAGGAGAAGAGTGCATGAGAAGCGGAGAGGAGAGAAGAAGGGAAAGGGAAGAGAGAAAGGAGAGAGGAAAGGAAACGAAAGAAAAAAGAAGAGAGAGACGGGAGAGACGAAAAGAAGGGAAGGAGTGGCAAGGGCTGAGACGAGGAGAGGAGAGAAGGAAAAAGTGGGCATGGGGGGATGAGAAGGGGGAGGAGGGGAGAGGAGGGGGGTGAGAGGGGTGGAGGGGGGTTGTATATGGAGCCAGAGGGGGTCAACTATCGGGTCTAAAGAACGACATTCAATATGACCCGTAAAATTCAGGGGAGTGGGGCTGAAACAATGGCCACCCTCTCATAGCCCCCACATCCCTCCCTCCCTCCCTCCTCTCTCCCTCCCCTCCCCCTCTCTCCTTCCCTCCCTCCTTCTCTTCTTCCCCCCTCTCTCCCTCCTTCTCTCCCTTCCTCTCTATTTCTTTCTCTTTCTACTTTCCTCTCCCTCTCTCCTCATTTCTCTTCCTACCTAACTTCCCTTCTACTCCTATACCTCCTACCGTGCCCTCTCCCTAACTCCTTCCCTCTCTTTCTACCTCCCTCCCTCTCTGCTTCTTTCTCTTTCTGCTTCTCCCCCCCTCTCCCCTTCGCTCTTCCTACCAAACTCCTCCGCTTCTACACTTCTTTCATTATCTCCTTCTCGACATCTCTTCCTCTAATTTTTCTCTCTACCTCTTTCAATATTCCTCTCTACTACCTTTTCTCTGCGTCGTCTTTTATTCTCTTTCTCTCTCTCTCTTTCTCTCTCTGTCTCTCTCCCTCCTCAGGCCCTTCCTCTCCCTCTTCCAGACACCCCCCCCCACCCTCTCTCTGCTTCTATGTTTTCTTTTTCTCTCATTTTTTTATTCTCCATGACTAACTCGTTCCTTCAGGCGCCCTCCTTCCTTCCTCTGTGCTTCCTCTTCCTCCTCCTCCTCTTCCTCTTCTTGCCTCTACTTCTCTCTTCTCGATCCTTTTTTCTTCATTCTTTTCATCTCTCACTCTCTCCCTTCGTCACAGGTTTCATTACACTGGTCTCTCTCTCTCTCTCTTTCTCTCTCTCACTACTATTTATTACTCTCTCTCTTCTCCAATCCTCTGTTATTGCACCTTTTTACATATTGTTTCAAACCTTTCTTCTTTTTCCTCCCTACTCCCTCCCTTCCGTTAATATATTTTCTCCCCCCTCCTCCGTACGTAAGGCCATGGGGACAGAGGTAGTTAGACGGAGGAAGGACAGACAGATGGCACAGACGGTGAAACGGAGGACAATGGCAGTAGTCAGTGGTATGGTGTATTGTTGGTTATTTGGTACAGAGGACAGACGGTGCAACAGAAGACAGTGACGGTAAACAGTGGTATGGTGTAGCGTTCGTCAATTGGTACAGGCACAGACAATGAAAAAGAAGACAGTGACAGCAGACGGTGGTATTGTTTAGTGTTCGTTATTTGGTACAAGCACAAACAATGAAACAGAAGACAGTGACGTGAATGGTGTGCTGTAGTATTGGTGATCTGACTCATGCAGCCTGGCGTTAGCTTGAGTGTCCACACTACAAACTCTGCGACAATTAGTGGGGCTTCAGCAAACTCTTAAGCATCCCCCAAATCTGAGGCAAGTGCTAAACCGACCAAGACACTGACACTTTCTCCCTCCCCCACGCAGCCGTCTCTTTTACTCCCTCTCAACATCCCCCGACTATATTGTCAAGAGCTTAGGGAGTTTTATAGCACCCCTTCCAAAGTAATATATTTTGCACATTACACCTCCTTCCTTACTAGTTATTCATGTCTATTTCACTACCGATATAAACTGTACTCGAATTCACAACATAGAAGACAAAATTAAGGTGTTGTGTGCAAAAATAAACTACAGTCTGGCTGTTTTCATATGACGAAGATTCCTAACCCTTTTGATACTCATTCCTACCTCCTAACCAAGGCTTTTCAAATTTCGTGCAACAACGACTTAGCGTTCGCGTTGTGAGAGTAGCCCAGTCCCGTCAGATGTAAACAAGCTGACTACAGTAATTAAGAGGTGCTAGAGCCTTCTTAACGACGAGCATACAGCCCGTTCTGTATAACTCCGTCCTCCTTTTCGCCTTTCTTTCCATTTTTTTCTTCCTCTCCCTTCCTTTCCTTCCTCCTCCCTGAAGAAACCCCCTCGTTCTCCTCCACCTACTGCTACCTCTCTGCCTACTAGTCCTCTTTCAATACTCCCTTCTCTTGTTCCCTACGTCCCCCCCACCCCTCAATGGCCTTCCTCCCACATCCCTCCATTCTCCCACATGCGTCTCCCTTTCCCTCCTATCCTTCTTTACTCTTTCCAACCATTTTCATCCACCCCACACACTCCACATACGTCTTCTCCCCTTTCCCCTCCTCCATCCCAATTTTTAACCCTTCCTTTACGTTATTGTCCTTTCAAATGCCCCTCTCTCCTCCTCTCTCTTCACTCAAGCTCCCGTTCTCTCTTTCCCCCCTCCTCCTCCCTTTCCTTGCATTAAAAAAAAAAAAGAACTTTCCCCCCTCCATCCCTTCCTCCTCCTTTTCCCCCATCACATACATCCTCTTCTCCGTCATCCCTTCCCTCTCCTCCCCTTTCACCTCTCTGCCCTCTTCCCTCCTCCCCCTCTCTTCCTACCACTTCCTCTCCCCTCCTCCTCCCCCTTCCCCCTCTCTCTCTCTCCCTTTCTCCCTCCTCCTCCCCTCACCCTCACAATTAGCCTGGCCACCATTGTCCTGACCCTCTACCAGCCCGACCCCCCGCCCGCCAAGCACTAGGGTTGCAATAATTACTGACAACCATTCCATTCATATACCACTACACCACACCCCGTTTGCCACTACACCACCCCTATACCACCCCTGGTACCGGAATATCATTTCTCATACCACTGCATCACCCCTTATACCACACCTGGTATCAGTATATTACTCTTGTGACCAGTACACCATCCCTGATACCACTCATCGTACCAGTATTTCGTTTCTCATTCTATTACACCGTCCCTTATAACACCACACCAACTCTTATCTCACTACCACACCCCTATACCACTCCTCGTGCCAGCATATCAATAATTATGCCACTACATCATCCCTTATACCACTACCACACCTCTCTTCAAGCCTGTATAGCATTTCTTATACCTTTCTATTATCCCCTATACCACTATACCGTTCCTTACATCACTATACCACGACTCCTAATACACCTACACCATCCCTAACATCACAACACAACCATCCCTTATGCCATTACAATACCATCCCTTAACCCGCTCAATCACCATCCCCTATACCACTACACAATCTCCCCAACCAATATAATTTTCTCCCTTTCTCTTCCCTCTCTGGTGGCACAGATAACGGCGACAACTCTTCACTGAATAATGATTATGTTAATGAAAATATCTTTAAACTCTTCAACTTTTCGTTATACCTTTATGTATTTCTGGACAACATGGGCTTCTTATACCGAAACATTCATCGTATCCAGTTTTATTACAGACAAAATGATAATAATAATAATAATAATAATAATAATAATAATAATAATAATAATAATAATAATATGTTCACCTTCATAGTTATTTTCTGAACAAAGGATATCTAGAAATCAAAGCGTCTTGAATGTCACTATTGTATTGATATATTACTTCTCTTCCTCGCATTCTTTTATTCATTTCTCTGCTGACTATTGTTCCATAATCCAAGCCTCCTTCCTCCTTTCATTCTTTTTGCAGATTTTAATTAACCTTATACTTAACAAACTCCACACCTTTTTCCCCACTTGCTTTCAAGAATCCCCTTCTTAATCCCTTTTCCCTCCTGTTAATTCTGCCCACCTTCCTTCCACTTACTCCCCCAACTCCTCCTCCTCGTCCTCCTCCTCTCATCTTTTCTTGATCCTATCCACATTCCTAGCTATATCCATGTTCTCCACTTTTTTACCTGCTTTCTCTAACCTTCTTCCTGTGCCTTGGCCATCTCCCATCTTTTCTTAATCCTACCCTCTCTCCTTTCCCTTCAGTTATTCACTTCTTCCCTCCTTTATCATTTGCTCTCTCTCTCTCTCTCTCTCTCTCTCTCTCTCTCTCTCTCTCACCTCCATCTCCTCCTCCTTGTTTCATTTCTCCCCTCTCTCCTTGCCACTTCACCCTTCCAATTACCTCACTTCTTCCCTCCTTTATTATCTTCTCACCCTAACTCTTTTCCCTCTCCTCACGTTTCCTCCCCTCTTTCATTTGCTCTCCTTCATCCCTAGCCTCTCCCTCATCACTTTTCTCCTCTCCCCATTTTTTTCACTCTCTGCCTCTCCTCTCTGCTTTCTCATTTCTCCCTTCCCTCCCTCCCTCATCCCCTCAATATTCGCGTCCTCACCTTCCTCCTCTTCTCGTCTCTCTACCTCTCTCTCTCATTATTGATTACCTCACTCGAGAAGACAAAAATCAGACGACAAAGAAGATATTTGTGATAAGGTCTGTTTGGCTATTGTTCTTGATTTGTTTTCTGTCGTTATTGTCGTTAGTGCTACTATTGTTGTTGTTCGCTCTACTGCTGCTGTTGTTCGCGCTACTGCTGCTGTTGTTCGCGCTACGGTTTTTATCCTCCACCTGACAAAGTCAGACAAGGGTGCTGTTATCACTAGGATCAATAGATGTCCGTCCGTAGAGTTGGCCGGCAGGGCGGCAGAGCGGCTGGCCGGGCATAGAGATTTCATTTCCGGGCCAGAACTCAGAAAGTATTCACTACAGAGTCTTGAAATTTCACACAGTTATATGTCTTATAGTGTAATGGAGCCTTTTGATTGCTAGAATGCCGCGCCTTAAGTTTTTATTTTTCTAAATAATGAAGAAAAAAAAACTGAGATTTCAATGCAACCTGCGCAAAGAATCTGAAAGGTCCAGGTTATGTGTCCTCATGTATGCCAACTCTAAAAGAAAAGATGGGGGGGGGGCGTTATGCGCTTGGTTATGGAAAGCGTTGCCTATGTTTTGTTGCTGTTGTCACTACTGGTGTTGTCAATACTGTTAATGTTTTCACTACTTTCGATGTCGATGTCTTTCCTGTTGTTGTTGCCACTACCGTTGATCTTATCACTACTCTTGAAGTTGTCATTCCTTTTGTTGCTGTCACTGTTACTGATGTTGACACTGTTGATGATGTTGATACTAATACTGTTACTGACTGCTGTTGGTGCTTGTGCTACTGTTGATGTTTTCATTACTGAAGCTGTCATTACTGTTTATCCTGACATTACTGCTGATCTGTAGCTGCTGTTGCCAGTAGTCTACTACTGAAGCTGTCGCTACTTTTGTTGTTGTCGCAAATGTTGACGTCACTACTGTTCACTGTGTTGTTACAATTGTTTTCACTCACACTGCTGTTGTCATTACTTTTCTGCCATCACTACTTTCCTCCAGAAACTACTTTTATTATCACGATTCCTGATTCTGTCACTACTGTTAGGGCTATTGCAGTACTCATTTTGCTGTTACCACTGTTATTCCTATGGTGGGAAATTGTGTTGCTACTGATGCTGGTGATACTGTTGTTTTATAATACGTTGTTTTGTTGACGGTAGTGTTGTTGACGCTACTGTTGTTGTTTTATATTTTTATGCCTGAGTAAATATTTTCATCGAGCAATGATAATAAGGGTACGGTATCTGTATTCTTACTCTGCAGTGATAACACAGTCCGCTCCAGTGTTTTCATCATTTAACTAAATATCACACTGAAATGCTGCCTGTCAAACAACAAAGTAGCTTCACTTCCTCTCTGGAGGACAAGGATATTATTTCCTTGTTGTGGCAACAAAAATGACGGTATTTTTCAGCGCTTCACTAAAAAATCATAACATCACAACGTTCCATCTGGAAAACAAACAAGTTTTAGCCTTTTCGTTTGCTGGAAAAAAAAAATCTATTATAATACAACATAACCATTTTACAGGCCATTTTTTTCGGACTACTTGTGTAATACGTTTTTTCACTGAAATGGCATTACAGTCCTAAGCATCCTCCCTCTCGTTTGTAGGTCGCTGGCATATGCTGCTTCATAGTATCAGGGCGGATAACTTGCACACTGATCTAACAAACATTGCTCGCTTCCAACTGCCTGCATTCAGCTACAGGCAACAGATGAAGTAATGAAAATGCCATTCTTACCCAGGTACAGCGTGACACAACAAGCTCCATCTGACTCTAGCCTTAATAAGTGAAATATAAAAGAAACAGATGGTTATGACTGTGAGTAATGATATGGTGAACCTTATGTTTGCTTTCCTCACGAAGTAGTTATCCTGCAAACAAGTATTTGTATCAGTCCATATTGGGTCCACTGAATCAAACAGAATGATAGCCAGGAGTAACCCTTCACTTTGCTGGCGAAGAACAACTGGGAAGGTATGATTACAGGACTTCGTGCATACGAAAGAGGATGTGTTGTAATGGCTAAGTTCGTCTGGAAAAATCTGTCATCATTAGAACTGACAGGGTGAGAAGATATGGACGCATATGAAAGTACCAACACCCACTTTAAATATCCGCCATGGCAAGGGATCAAACCCTACACTATAGGAACAAACATCACGAGATGTGTACGTTATCATCAAACCACCGCACCATCCGTGCACAAGTATGTGCTAAAATACTAAATATCAGGAGGCATAATTTATCAGATGGTAGTTTCAGAATTAAAAGATATTGGTGTCGGTACGTGCATGACTGTCGTTCAGGAGAGCCTATGGGTGGTGGGTCCTTTTATTTTTATAATTTTTTTTTTTAATGAGAAAGATTACCTCAATTTTTCATGGAGTTGTCAACATTCTAAAGAATAAATGGCAACGTAGTAGTAGTAGTGGCTGCAACCCCTGGTTCATCTGAAATGTGCGCCCAATTGACTGCCAGCTGAAACTGCTCCCCTCCTGATGTCCACCATCCCCCTTTCAGGGGATAGCGAAGGAAGTGAGAGGCGTTTACTTAACTGGTCAGCGAAGCCGCCCAGGTACGCAGTGTCACCGCGCAAAGGCGCCTTTCTACAGCACTGAAAAAGGCAAAGTAAGCTAGAGATAACATAAGACAAAATGTTTCATTTCCAGCTTCTTTGGGTTTCGATATGGGAACAAAAAATTACGATTGTTCACAACACCATCGTGTCTTTCTGGGTGAACAGGGTGTATCATGAAGTTAGTTTGGAGTGCTTTCAAGAACAAACATTGTGAAGAAAAACAAAACCCTAATCTTTCTCTTACTGAATCTCAGAGTTGTGGTGGCATCCACCTCTGAATACTACTGCCCTGGGTGTTTTTACTTGTGAATGAATACTGACTGTATGAGAGTATACTGCGATACTGTAACTCCACAGCTAACAACATATTATTATATTCTGTGTATTCAATCCCAACCTTCAGAGATGTTTCAATATATTCCGTTTTAAGAATCATCTAGAGGAAGAAGGGTATCAACACAATAGAAAAAAAAAATATGGTTAAATCTCCTATCACCCTACTTTAAAAATACCAATACCTTTCTATCACCGCACGGTGAAAATAGAGACAGCAATCTTATACTGTTATTGATACCACTACTCTTGTGTTTATACGTTAGTGTTTGTACTAGCGTTGATTTTGTACGGCTGCTGGTGGTGCTACTTTTGTTATGTTGTTGCTGTTGTTGTTAGCAGTGGTGCTACTGTTCTTTACATTTCATTGTTGGCAATATTGTTTTTGCTGATGGTGCTTCATGTTTCATTTAGTGCTGTTGTTGGCAGTGTTCTTGTAGTTGCTGGCACTACTGGTAACGTTTTTATATTGCTGTTGCTGGCGCTTTTTTTTTTTCATTGCTGGTGGTATTGTTTTCTCCATTCCACAGCTCACTGGCGAGGGGGCACGACTTAGCATTTCTCTAGGCGAAAGCCCTACGAGAAAGCGTTGTCCTAGCAACCGGGAACGTTACAGAAAGCCTTTTAGGGCTGACCATGGTGTTAGTCATGTTTCCCAGATTTTCCTACAGTGGACTGGCGCTGCAGAATTTTGCAATGCTTATTTACAGTGCTATTGTTGTTGCTACTGTTGTTACTATTTACAGTATGTTGTTCGCGATATAATTACTGTTGATACTACTGTTATTATTGTTGTTGTTGGCTTTACTGTTGTTACCCGAGCAGATTATTATTTTTTTTCCTTTTTTGTATTAGCTACCATTACCGCTAGCGCTACTGATGTTTTTGTTGCTTATGTACTGTTATATCATTGTAGACATTTATCAAATAACTGAATCAACATTTAGAAAGCACTTGGGTCATATTATTCTGTATATCTGGTATGACTGGCATTTGGAGATGTGGAGGACAAATGATGATGATGATGATGATGATGATGATGATGACAAGAGAGTGGTTCTGAGAAGATATTTTGGGTGGATGAAGAGGAAGAAGTGGGTGGGGAAGGAGGTGGAGGAGGAGGAGCAAAGAAGTGAAGGGTATGAAAAAACTGCTCTCCTTCCCTCCCCACTCCTCCCTCTTTGATCTTCCACTCTCCCCTTCAAGAAATGGTAAGTTGCTCTTCAGAAAATATTCCTTCTTTGTCTCTGCAACACTAAGATTTTCCTGGAACTCATTGCTTTCTCTGGGGGAAGGGGGTGACAGGAGGGGGAGGGGGTGACAGGAGGGGAAGACGAGAGAGGATGGGGTGGGGTATGATAGGAGGGGGAGGGGGTGACAGGAGGGGAAGACGGGAGAGGATGGGGTGGGGTATGATAGGAGGGGGAGAAGGGGGTGGGAAGTGATAGGGGGGGATGTGGGGAGGAAAAGGAGGAGTGAGGAGGCTGGGACGAGGCTGGGAGATGAGGGGAGAATGAGGGCGAGGGGACTGGGAAGTGGGTGAAAGGGGAAGGGGGGGATGGGGAGTGGCAGGAAGGAGATTAAGGGTGGGGAGGAGGAGGAAGTTAGGATGAGGAGGGTTGGGGAAGGGAGTAGAGTGAAGAAGACTGGGTTGGAAGTATCAGGAGGGGGAGTAAGGGTAAGGAGCGAAAGGAGGGGAAGTAGGGGATAGAAGGGAGGAGGCTTGAGGAGTGTGGGGAAGAGTGGATGGGAAAGTGGGAAGGAGGGATGGGTAGATTGGGAAAACGTGGATGTGGATGATGGAGGAGAGAATGGGGGGGGGAGAGCGAAGGGGAGGGGGAGTTGAGGAAATGGTAAGAGGAGGGAAGACGGATTGGGGAAGACAGGGTGAGGAGAGGGCAAGAAACAAGAAGGGATTGTGGTCGAACGGGAATGGGAATAGAAAGAAGGAAGCAAGAGGTGGATGAGGAGGCGGAAGCAAAAGAGGAAATGAGAGGGGCGGCGGGATGGGGAAAGGGGGGGCGGTAGGGAAGAAGGAATGGGGGAGAAGGGGTGGGGAAAAAGAGATAGAAAGTAAAAGGGATTGAGAAAATGGGATAAGGAGGGGTGAGGGGGTAGCAGGCAGGGGTAGGAAGGGAGAAGGTGGTGGGCAGAGAAATGATGGAGTCAAAGTTTCTTTTTTTCCTTTTTTCCTGCCTCTCGACTTCTGAACAAAGACATTATTCCCCCCATCCCCTCTCCCTCCCGCCTCTCCTTCCTTTCTCCCCTCCCCCTCTTCTTCCCCCCCCCTCCCCCGACTTATGGCATCACGTGACACAAACTCCACGGATCATATTTACGAAGCATCTTTACCGTCTGATGATCGCATCTTCTCTCGTACTGGTACTGCATTCCAGCTGACTCTGACAATTTTACTTAGGTGGAAGCGTGTCACAGGAGCACGAGTGTTTATAGGGGTACCATTACTCCTTTCCTGGCTGGGATAACCTTCGTATTATACTGCAGGATACATAAAGTTACATAGAACGTCTTCGTAGTTAAGGATTAGACTAGAAAAAACATTAAATTCTTACAATTAATAATGATTAATATTGAAAGTTTGTGTGTGATGTAGAGACTGCTGCCACTCTCCCGCTAAGTAACTGGATATACCATAGAGGATTCCATGTATTACCTAAGTTATTACCTTTCCGTTTAGATCAACCGGATTTCATAATGTATAACGTACTTACACTTGACAATCAATGGAATGAGTGTACGGCAGGTGTAAGTGACATTTCTACAATAAACATATAAAAGTAAATAAGTAAGTAGATGGTTGGGCCTGTGAAGTGGAACTAGGATATCTGGGACTGAATGTGTGAATGATCGTCTGGCTCATTCCATTGGGTATGCTGTTGACACAACTCCAACTTTCGTCTTCAATTTTTTTTTTTCCGAGTTCTACCCAACCCTTCGTTCAAGGTGGGAAAACGTTTTGATGATGATAATGACGATGAGAGAGAAAAAAAAAATTCTCCAAAAATTTTATGAAAGGTCTGCTGAGTATCTTCCACTGACAAACTGGGACTCTGACCTGCGACATCAGTACAGTCAATTCAGTACTACATCCACTCGGCAACATCTCCCCTTAGGTAGAAGGAAGCAAGAGAAGGTAGGATAAAGAGGCGGCATGGAAAAGTGGGGTGAAAAGGAGGCATGGAATGGTGGGGTGAAGAGAAGTCATGGAAAGGTGGGGTGAAGTGGAGATATGGAAAGGTGGGGTGAAAGGTGGGGTGAAGAGGAGGCACGGAAAGGTGGGGCGAGGAAAAGGCATGGAAAGGAGGGTTGACGAGAAGGTATGGAATGGTGGAGTGAGGAAAAGGCATGGAAAGGCGGGGTGAGAAGGTATGGAATGGTGGGGTGAGCAGGAGACATGGAAAGGTGGGGTGGGGAGGCATGGAAAGGTGGGGTGGGGAGGCATGGAAAGGTGGACTGTAGTGGAGATATGAAGAGGTGAGGTGAGGCGGAGGCATGGAAAGGTAGGGTTAGGAGGTGGCATGGAAAGGTGGGGTGAGGAGGTGGCATGGGAAGGTGGGGTGAGGTGGTGGCATGGAAAGGTGGAGTGAGGAGGAAAGATGGGGTGAGGAGGTACTGTATGGAAAGGTGGGGTGAGGGGGTGGCATGGAAAGGTGCGACGAGGAGGCATGGAATGGTGGGGCAAAGAGGAGGCATGGAATGATGGGATGAAAAGTAAACAGGAAGGGATAAAACGGTATGGGGTAAAAGAGGGCAATAAGGCATAAGAAGAGGTAAAAAAAAAAAAAAAGGTGGGGGGGATGAAAACAGGGACGGAAGGAGTGAAGCTGAAGGTAGCAGGCAAGAAAATAGAAGGAAGAGTGTGGTGTGGTTTGAGTATCAAGGGTGAAAGAAGGGAAGCTAGCCTGTAAGAGAGGAGTAAGGAGGGATGGAGACAGAAAAGCGATGGAGAAGGGATAGAGCGCGAGGTGAATGAGTGAAGAGAAAGAAATTGGGTAGAAGGAATGTAGTAAACAAAACAGACAGAGAGGAGGATGTGGAAGAAAGATGAGGGGAGGGAAGAATATGGAGGAGGTAAAACGAACGAAGACGGAAGAAAGAGGAAGAGGGACAGGAGGAGTATGAAAAGTGAGAGAATGGTGAAAGAGGAGGAGGAGGAGGAGGAGGAGGAGGAGGAGGAGGAGG
>JAGKTI010033188.1:0-11732 GCA_018397915.1 Birgus latro | reverse complement strand
CATCTCGGTGTTCAAACGCCAGGTGCCCTACATGAGACATGAAGGCTTGTGCAAAGAGCACTCTTAACAGTGACTCCATGGCAACACCATCCTTCTGAATATACAATTTTCCTTCTGAGCACCTGAATGGCGCTTCTGTTGTGCGGGCTTTTAGCAATTTTCCCATGATGCTGCTTGGTTGTGGTAGCTCGTTTTGTTGGTGGACATAGTCCAGGATTATATCAATTGTTCTCTGTACTGGGACATTAGTGAATAAGCTCTCTAAATCCAGTGAGGTGATAATGCGATTTGGTCTGTTCACCCTCAAAATGTCCATGAACTCCTCTGCTGAATGCAGTAAGTTGTGGGTATGTAAGACATGAGTATTTGGTTCAATCTTTTTGCAATGTTGTAAGTTGGCGTTGGTATTTGGGAGATATTCGGCGTCAGAGGATTGCTTTGTTTGTGAGTCTTGACATAATGGTCAAAATATCCAGGGGCATCATCACCAATTACTTTATCCGGTTGTATACCACCTACTTTTGCATTCACTGTCATAATCAGGGTTTTCAGGCATTTCTTGAGTGTTTCAGTTGGGTTACTTGTTAATGGTGTAAACTTGGTCCTGTCTTCCAAGATGTCTCAATACTTACGGAGATAAGTCTCCTTGTCTGCGATTCTGCTGTGCCCGCCTTTCTGATCATTATATTATTGTCACATAATTGTTTCGATGCTTCCTTCAGTCGCGGTGACAGGAGTCCGCGTGTATGACGGCGCCTCACCTGCATACTCTCTGCCTGGAGTTGATCTTGCAGGTGTGAAGCTTACGTAAAATCTTCGTACATGATTGAAAGCTCTGCCTTTTTCTTCTCTTCTTCGTATTTGGTTTTCGGGTTATGACTGATGAAGAATAAAAGAAAGAAGGAAGAACAAATTCGATATTTATGCGAACCAAGTTCGTGACTCCTGAGAAGGTTAGTGATGCTTTGTGAGTAGGCTAGCTGTGCACTTAAATGACGAAGCTCTTATAATCTGTATGCATAAGGCTGGACTTCGCAAGTGAGCCCCTATACCTTACGTACATGATGTCATTGGAACCTAGGCAATTCCTACATAATAAGTGCTCCCCTCAGTTACTGATTGGTGTTTTTCACATACTCATTTTTACTCTTCCAGCGTAGGTCGTCATTCCAAATTAATATTCACCCTTTATTATTACCAGAAGAGTTCTGGGTAAATGTAGAAGTGTGCATAGAAAAGTCTGAGAGAAGCGAGAGTGTTTTTGACTGGGGGTATGAATGGAAAAGTAGGGAATGTGAAGATGAATGGAGTAGTTGATGAGTGGGGTGTACCTGCAGAAGTGGATAAGAATAGTAGTACTCAAGTGGACGTTTGTGCGGGGTGGGGATTGGTAATAGCCAATACCCACTTTAGGCACAAAATAATCTACAGGTATACATGGCGAGTGATGAGAAGGGTGGGTGGTAAACTGAATGATCGGAAGGCAATGACTAATTATGTGTGTGTGTATGACAGAATCAGAAGGTATATACTGGATTCGAAAGTATATAGAGGTTGGGGAAGTGAACTTTCTGACCACCACTTGGTGGTGGTGAAAGTCAAGGCACAAATGCGATGGAAGAATAGAAGGAGGGAAGAGAAGGAAGAAGTAACATATACAAGGAGGATAGAAAGGTTGCAAAAAGATGAAATAAAAGGCAGAATATAAGAGAGAAGTGGAGGAACGATTGAACAGATATGATTTGGAGCAGATAGGAGAGGTGGAAGGTGTGTACAAGATAGAAGAAATATGTGCAGCATGTGAGGTGGTGTGCAGGGTGAAGAGAAGAAGACAGGGGATGCAAGGAACAGCATAGTGGAAGGAAGAAAGAAAAGTTCTGGTGCAAAAGAAGAAAGCATTTAGTGAGTGGATGAGAAGCAGAGGCATGGAGGAAGTTGAGAGAAGGAAGAGAGTATATGTAGAGAGGAAGAGAGGTGAAAAAATTAGTAAGAGAGAGCAAGAAGTGAGTGGATGAGGATTTTGGAAGGAATTTGAGTGTAAAATTGAGGGAATGTAAGAAAATGTTCTGGAAGGAGGTAAAGAGAGTTAGAAAAGGTGATAGAGAAGGTAGTAGGGAAGTGAAAGTTAAAAATGGTAGATTGATTGTGGAAAAGGAAGAAAAGTGAGTAGATGGACAGAACACTTTAAGGAACTGTTAGATATAGAGAATGAAAGTAATGCGAGTGTAAGTGGCTGGGGAATGGCTGGGAGAAGGAGGGAGATGAGATATGAGGAAGAGATCAGTTGGGTGGAAGTAGCGGAAGCAACGAAAAAAGTCAAAATTGGGAGAGCCCCAAGAATTGTTGGAGTGTGTGGTCAGCGGGAGAGATTGTAGTAGAAAGGATATGGAAGATGTGCAGATTGGCATGGAAGGAAGGTAGAGTCCTGGAGGATTGGAAGTCAAGTATAATTATTTCACTTTACAAAGGAAAAGGGGAAAAAAGAAGTGTGTGGTAATCATAGGGGAATTTGTTCATAGTACGACAGAAAACATAAGATACTTATTGAGAGAGTTAGGGAAATAATAGGAATTAGTTGGAGAAAAACAGGGAGGATTTAGGAAGTGAAGAGTACGTGTAGGTTTTTAGTGAAAAAGTTTCTAGAGAAGGAAAAGAAGTTGTATGTGGCCTTCATGGATTTGGAGAGAGCAAATAACAGAGTGGATAGACAAGGAATGTGGATAATATTAAGAATATATGGAGTAAACGGGAAGCTGTTGAATGCTGTGAAGAGTATGTATGAGGGCGTTTAGGCTGCAGCGCATGCGTTTGGTGAACTAAGGGATTTTTTTTTTATCTGAATGTTGGAATGAAACCGGAATGTGTTATGCCTCCATGGTTGTTCAATCTCAATATGGATGGGATTATAAAGGAGATACAAGGTAGGGCAGTCTATGTTGGAGCGGCCCTAATGCTACTAGGCAGCATTTGGAAACTTCCTGTATTGTTGTTTGCAGATGATACTGTATTGTTCAGTGAAAACGAAGGGGAACTGCAAGAGGCTTGCTGAATGAGTTTGGGAGAGTGTGTAAGAAATGGAATCTAAAGGTGGATGTAAGGAAGAGTAAAGTTGTGGTCTTCGAGAGAAATGAAGTCAATGAATGTACAGTGAGGTTGGATGATGAGGAAATGGAAAATGTGACTGCATTAAAGTACTTGAATAGTGTGGTGAGTAAGGATGGTAGTTTAGAAAATGAATTTCTTGAAAAAGTACAACAAGGAAAAATGGTTGCTGGTTCTTTGAAAGCAGTGATAGGAAATAGGGATGTGAGCACTGAAGTAGAAAAGTCGCTACATGAAAGTATTGTCATATCATCTCTAACGTATGAAATGAAGCTTGGACCTTGTTGGACGGACACAAGTCAAGAGTGAGCATTGGAAATGAGTTATTTGTGAGGAGCACGTGGATTTGCAAGAAGAGACGGACTGACAAATGAGGCAGTAAGGGAGCGCTGTGGTGTGGATGTGACATAAAGTGTTAGGAAAAATTCATTATAGTGGTTTGGCCATTTGGAGAGGATGGAGAGCGAGACTAACAAAGAGTGTATGTGAGTGTTGTGGTGGGGAGAGAGGGAGGGGGAAGCCGAAGATGAGTAGGAGGGATGGAATGGAGAGATATATGAGAGAAGGGAGGTGAGCTGTGGGGAGGACAGTAAAATGGCGGGGGACAGGACGACATGGAGGCGATTTGTTTCTAGCCACCCCTTACGGGATTAAGGCGTCTGGCTATAGATAGATAAGTATATAGATAGCATTACTTGTACTGTACAGTACCAACAGAATATAAGAAAAAAAAATATTACGAACTTTTTACTGAAGGAATTCTCATTCTAAGAGCCAGGCAGGTGGAAAGACAGAAACTCTGGTAGGCTTCAGTTGGAAAGCCCATATGAATTAACTGTAGGTATGGTAAGTGCCCGGCTGCTTGTCAGTCCTTTATTCTATATAGTGGCCTCCATTATAACCTTTTTCTGAATAAATCTGACAGGTTTTGGGTCGTGAGGATCAAGGTATGTAGGGGTCGTGGGGTCCAAGGTATGTAGGAGTCAAGGTATGTAGGGGTCGTGGGGGTCAAGGTACGTAGGGGTCGTTGGGGTCAAGGCATGTCCGGGTCGTGAAAGTGAAGGTATGCAGGGGTCGTGGGAGTCAAGGTATGTAGGGGTCGTGGAAGTTTAGGTATTTAGGGGTCGTGGGAGTTAAGGTATTTAGGGGTCGTGGGAGTTAAGGTATTTAGGGGTCGTGGGAGTCAAGGTATGCAGGGGTCGTGGGAGCTAAGGTATGTATGAGTCTTGGGAGTTAAGGTATGTACGGGTCATGTGAGTCCAGATAAGTAGGGGTCATGGGGTTCAAGGTATGTAGGGGTCGTGGAGGTTTTAGAACTATACGTAAAAGGCCGTGTGACGCACCGTAATTGCACGGGAGGGATTGTTGTTTATCATTAAGTGTTCCAGTCAGTTGTTATATAGATCCTGACTGGATGCTTTCCTTGTCAGTCACAAAGTGGTCAGAAGTACGAGTAACTCTTTAAGTCTTGCCCGCCTCCCCAGACCTGCCAGTGTGCCTGGACGGATCACAGACGGTGATAGTGGCTGAGGGCGAGGACGTGCGCCTGGCGTGCTGGGGTGAACGCCAAGCCAGAGGATGACCTGCGCTTCACCTGGTACTTCAACAACATCCTGGACACCGTTGAGGTTGAACGTCACCGCGCCCAGGTCCGCACAGGCCTCTCATACCTCGACTACACACCCAGGTGACGGCAAGTGTCGGGTTTAGTTAAGAAAAGTCCAGGACCAGAATACACAAACAAACTTATCATCAAATCATTCTCGTAGCTCAGACTATGATTGACAGGAAGAACAAAAGACTTGGGAAGGTTCGGTTTTTTCTTCCAGCAAAACAATCTGAGTTACATAATATTTTTATTCTCACATTTTACCTCTCACAGGAAGAACAAACAAGGGCAAGTTCTACATTCCCCTTTCCTTGTTCTTCCCGCGAAAACTAATTATAGAAACGACAGGTAATTGACCATAAGTTCGTCAATCCGGTAACAGGTCAGTAATTCTTCCTGTACACTTGCGTGGTTCCCAACTCCTAAGCTTTTCACTGCCATTGTCAAACATCGATAATTTTATTTTTCTCCACAGCTCCAATCGACTTTACTCTGAGAGAATCACAACGAAGTCAGAGTGTGAAAAAAAAATCACTATATTCCTTTCTCTGCTTTGGTAGAAAGATATTTTTTGGTTAACCCCTGACTGCGTCATTCAGCAGAAATCCTACACAACCAATGTGGTAAGCGAGACTCCAACCCTTTTAATTATAACTGGTTAACGAGGCCAGATCTCATTAGGTTTTGACAAATTTCAGGTCTTTGTAAAGCACCTGGTGACAGCAACTAAGTAGTGAAAAGGTTGAATTCGGTTTAGGAGGGTAAATTAGAGGAGGCTTGGTTGCTTTGGTCCAAGTTTGATTAGAAACATGATTAAGTAGGGTTAGGCTGATTAATTCAGACTAGATTGTTTTACTTTAGTTAGATTTGGAAAGTGCAGTAAAAGTGTGATTAGTTTTGCTTAGATTAGGAAATCTAAGGTAAAGTGGACTTGAATAAACTGTTAGGTTTGGCTTCCTTAGGTCAGGCTAGGGTGATTTAGTCTGTGTTGGGTTAGATTTGGGGAGTATTGGGTTAGATTAGGTTAGGTTGGAACAAGCTGTTTCAGGCCAGGTTTGATAAGAGCTGTGGTTCCCAAGCTTTCTGACATGACGCACCCCTTTTAGTTCACGAAATTTTCATCCGCCTCTCCCCTCCATGTTTCTTAAATAGATTTTTAATTCAACATTATATATCCTAGTATTATTGAGGTTCAACTAACTGGTACCTAATGTAATTATCTAGAATGCAGAATAAGTAAGAAAATATTTCCCACTAAAAAGCTATAACTTTTTTTTTTTTATGTGTCCGACTCTGGGCATAGGCTTCACAGCCTGCTATCAAGGCCCAGAAGTCCTCCTATATACCATACACCTCCACATGTCACCACTTCGGCGGTAACACCCACTGATCATATTGAATACATGCTAGGGCTGTCTTATACAGGACTGGTGTATTGGTATTAGCGGAGGTATTTTTACGACATGTCGGCGGGACTTCTGGTAGATCAGTAAAGCCCGATTTACTGAAATTAAAATCCTTAAACTGTTCCCTGCCCCAGCGCGGATTTGAACCTGGGTCCGTCGGGACTGCAGGCCACCTCTCTACCAATTGAGCCACCGCCTTCCCCATGAGTATTGACGCATCACTAGCTGGTTACAGGCAATTTTTATACAGGATAACGAATAAGGATAACACAAGACTGAAAACACGGTAACCTATAAACCATGTGATAATCTCAACATGCATAGGGCTGAGGGAAGACTGGTGGGTGGTGGTGCAGTGGCAGTCGAATAGTCAGTTTGATATCGATGACATGCACAAGAAGAGTGGGGAAGGAAAGGAATACAAAACGGGCTTGGATCAATTACTTTTTTACTTTTTTTTCACTTTTTCCTTTTTACAGGCGTGTTTGGCAAGTTTAAATAGGGATATTTCTTTTAAATAACATAAGCCCAGTATATTTTTGTTATCTTTTTTAAACAAAAATCGTAATTTACAGGACACGGTTTCACTCCCCTCCATATCCACCTAACGTCCTCCAAGAGAGGCAAGCCTAGCGTGTCATGTTAGCGTCAGGGTTACGCTAATTTAGATTTGAAAAGAATGTGGGTACCAAGCCTTATTATTATGGCTTTTTTGTTGCTCAGGAGCATAATGTCGATATATTGTTACAGCCTGTGTACCGGTACTCTAACACACACACACACACACACACACACACACACACACACACACTTACTCCAGAGCTCGTTCATTCGCGCACGTACTCCTGATCCCCCGGATTTTCACTTACCCACTTCCATTTCTACTCTCACATTCCAACACTTTCACCTCGCCCTCGCTCCCACTCCAGTCATCCCAACAGCTCCACGCCCAGTGATGCAACAGTACACTCACCCCCATTGTCGCACGCGCAAGAATCTACCCTCACAGCCCAATTAACCCAGCCGTAAAGTGGGGCAGGAGTTCAGTAAACACTGAGTGATACAAATGGTCGCCACTGCAGGAGGGGAAATTACTCGGTTGACAGGAGACGAGACGAGAAACTGAGATCTTTCCTTGACTGTGTGTGCGGTTTCTATCTATCTATCCATAGCCCGACGCCCTAATCCCGCAAAGGGTGTGCAGTTTCCAGCCTTTTATTTTCTTTCTCTTCCTTTACCTACTCATTTCTGCCTCTCCCTAGCTTTGCCTGCCTCTTTGTGATTTTTCTCCTCGTTCTCTACCTTTAACTGTTTTCCTGACTTTTTCTCTCTACCCTTTACTTTCTTCCCTGCCTTTCCTTATTTGCATCCTAAGGACTTTGCCTGCTTCTCACTGCATTGTCCTGCCTCTTTCTAGCTTCGTCTACTTTTGCTCTAATTTTCTTCCTAACTTTTCCCATATCTCCCCACCTCTGCATGCTTCTCTCTACATTTTTTTTCTTCCTATAGTTGCCATTTTCTGTTTCTTCCTATATTTGCTTCTATCTCTCTCTCTCTCTCTTTGTTTCCCAATTGTCCCATCTTTTCCTGCCTCCATTCTTTTCTTCAGCCTCCTTTCCTTCCCACTATCTCCCTGTTCTCATCTGTCTATTTTAATCACTCTCCTTATCTGTCTCCATCTCCTCTGACTTGCCATGTCTTTCCTTCCTCCTCTCTTCTGTTCCCTGCCTTATTCTCTTTTCTTCATCCACACTTTCCTTTCCCTGTCTTGCTGCCTGACTCTCCCTAGTTTCTTGTTAGTTCCCTTCTCTTTCTACATCTCTCCAACCTCCGGCCATTTTCTGCCTTCAGCTTTCTCCCTGCCTCGTATTGTGTGTCCCTGCCATTTTATCTTCTTGCTGATCTGTTCCCTGCCTGACCTTCTCCCACGCCTTTCTCTCCCTTCTCCGTGCAAGCGTCTCTCGCACTCCACAGGTAGACGTTTTATTGCCTCTCTCTGTGTCTCTCTTTCTCTCCCTTTCTTTCTCAGTTTCTTTTTTGATCAGCTGATGGTCCCTATCTTTCACTATACTGTCTGCGTGCCTTGTCTTGACGGCCGAGTGGGAAATAGTTGCGACTGAGAGTAACCGCGTTAAGAGTAATTCAGAGCCAATCCACTGGACTGATGCTTTTAGGGCGGAAACGATAAATTTGCAAGTCAGTCAAATGAGTCCTAAATTGGTCGGGAAACACACTCACTCGAAAACAAAATTCAGGAAACATTTCAAAGGATAAAAAACATCAGTATTAAAAAAAAATCTCAGCTTTAAGGAGTGTTGAAGTAGCCTGTTTTAAATACTCGATTCATATGTGAAAGGAGCTGGCATTTGAGGTGGCAATGTCACAATAAATTTCGTTCCATAAGGGCGTCGTCGAAAGAAGTGAAAATGCGGAGTTAAATATGTTTTAATTTTATCTTTATGACTGGAGCTTTAAAATGACTAATTGAACCTGTTGATTAAATTAAAGTAAACTGTGATTTTTTTTTCACATTTTACGGGGTCTTGTTAGACCATAAGTCACAGTTCCGTGGGTTAAGTCAATGCGAGTCCTTGAACTCGCATAAAAAGAATTGGGGGGAGGGGGGGCAAGCAGATAGAAATAAATTAGAGAGAGTAAAAATCTCATTCCAATAATGAGGTATGAAATTGATAAACATTTACAACTTGGCTGTTCGACCCCGTAGATTTCTCCATTTTCACTGCTTCTCATACGTTCTGCTTCTTCCTTCATGCTCTTCCATTCTCAGCCTCACCCTGCCATAACCGGTTCACCTTGTATGCCTGTTGCAACTACTTTCTCCAACAACAACCTATTCATGACACCGTTCTACCTAATTTAGTTCTTTTTTCTTCTCTTTCCCTTCGCCGCCTTTCGTGCATGTTTCTGCTTATCGTTTCATCACGCTTCCTTCTAGCTTTCTATCTCTTCCAACATTAATTAACCTTGCTTTACCTATGCCTTCTCCTCCCTGTCTCACCTATACGATTATCCTCTTATTTCTAACCTTTCCCTTTCCTTTCCTTTCATCTCTAGCACTTCTTTTCCTACGCTGACCTGTTTTCTTGTGACCTGTCCTATCGTGTCCAATCCTAGTTTTTCCTGCCATGATCTGCTCTCCCTTACCTTGCCCTACCCTAACATATATTGTGCCTTTTCCTGTACTTTAATGTCCTCTCCTGCACTCTCTTGTCATGTCCTCAGTTTTCACTCTCATCACTTTCCTCTCACTGCTCTCACCTCAGTCAGTTTTCCCCTATCTTATCGTCCCACCTATAATTAAATTGCCTTTGGTAGTTAATTAAGGGAGAAAAATGCCAAAGTTATTTGTTAAGCTACTCACTTCCGCCCAACTTATTCCACTATATTCTTTCTCTCTTTTACACACACCGTTCTCTTTATTTCCTAATCCAGTACTCGCTGTTACATTCCTACACCTTCTGAACTTCACTTCATTCCTAGCACACTTTTGCACTTGTCTATATTCTCCCAGCCTTATTATTCCCTTATGTTTTCTAACGATCCCTCTCTAAACCCAGTTACGTTTTTCCTTCCACATCCCAAAACCACCCAACCTTTTCTTCATTCCTCCCTCACAACTCTACACCTTGTCTTCTTCCTGCCACTTTTCACACACATCGACACAGTTTTTGAGTTACAGTATTCTACATCCTCAACACACCTTTCCTAACCTTTTTATACACTGCACCATCATTCAACTTCTCTCCATATCGTGTCCTAATACTCCTTTCCTCACCTCTTTCAACCCTTCACATGCATCCAAGCAACCCTCTGTACCCCACGCCCCTTGCCACACCTTCACTCACACCTCTAACATCAAACTACTTCTCCCACCCCAGCACCCTCTATCATATCCGCCCCTTACACATACCACACAACTTTACACTCCTTCCAGTTCCTTCCTCACTCCTCCCACACTTCAGTTTCCCGACATACACCACAGCACCACCCTCCCACATACCTCTAGTGACAACCATAGCGCCATCACATGCAACCGTGCCGTACGAAACTGCAATGTTTAACACTTGACTCCTACGTCATTCTCTCGTTCCCTTACATATTTTGCCTCGTCTCTCCTTCTCTACATTTCTCCCACACACTTCTGCAGCCGTTATACACATCCCCAAACCCTTCCTCACCCCTCTCACTCTTTCCCACACCCTTCCTCATCTCTCACTCTTTCCCACACCCTTCCTCACCTCTCTCACTCTTTCCCACACCCTCCCTCATCCCTCTCATACTTCTCGACACCCTTACCCATCCTTCTAACACATCATCACCTCCCTTTCGTGCCTCTCACACATCCCACACCCCCGTCTCTCCCTACCAGTCACAACCATCGGCCATCTTGTATCCGTACCGTACAAAAGTGCAGTATTTACAGTCAAACCTCGCGTCACCCTCCCTTTTATGTTTGGAGTCTGAACAAATTGGCGAAAATATTTTTGTGGCAACACATTTTACCATGTTTTATTATTGATGCTGACCTGAAGGGCTTGGTGGGGGAGATGGTGCTTTCTGTGTTTGTTTGTCAGTCATTTCTGATTTCTTTTCTTTTCTTTTTTGATGATTGTTGGAGCATAGTTGATGAGGGATGGTGAACTTGATGTTTTGCGTTTGTTTGTAGTGATCAGAAGAAAAAAAACGAGAAAATACTTTAAAGAAAATAATAGAAAGTAAGTACTGAGAAAAATAGATAAAGGCAGAAATAAAGAAAGAATAAAGTAAGAAATGAATGACAAATGACACAATGGTTGCAGTGGACAATTGTTCATGGATTATAATGCTATTGTTCGTGATTCACGGTGTTGGCAGTTGTTGGTACAATGCTGGTGTTGTTACATACACTTTTAGACGCTGCTTCTCTGAAATGATAATTGTGAAGCTGCTTCTTAGTGAAGTTATTCACTGATAAATTTTTCGTAGCTTGTGAAGTTATCAGCAAATAACTGAAACGCAGTTTTTTGTTATTTGTGTCATTTATTAGATTAATTATTTGTTACTGAGTTAGTTATTAGCGAAGCAATCATTAATTAAGTATACTGTGCTGTAAAACACCAGTATTATACGCTAATATTTAGACTCTTGTGGCTCAGTTGAGTGAAATCATCTCAAGTTATGAGGAATAGAAAACTCCATATGTGAGTGTTAGTGGTGACATTCCCGGGCTATCATGCTCACTCTCAGCTGAATAACATCGCCTGGCTTTAAAAGAAATACATAACTGGAGTTGTTTCCATTGTGAAAGGATTAATGAAAATCTTACAGGACTGTCATTTATTCCATTACTTATGGTCATACCTCATTTTTAGGGCAAGTTTTAAATTTTCCTTGACTGCTGCTTTCTTTATTAAGGCTTTCACTGTTGCTGCTGATATTAATGATGCTATAATCGTTAACCCCTTCCCTACCCTGACATCTATTTTGTTTTAGAGTTTCTCCATCAGACTGATAAATTCAGCTGAGGAGTGGCTTCAGAATGGAGAGGTCAGGTTACAATCTTTATTAACTCCTTCTCAACGAGGGGGTTCTTTTATGTTAAATATGACCACTTA
>JAGKTI010033187.1:0-11733 GCA_018397915.1 Birgus latro | reverse complement strand
TAGCGATAGAAGAGAGATAAAGATGCAACAGTACGACGAAGAGACAAAGGTTGAAGGGAGCCAGTAAGAGGAGGAGAGTTAATGAGATGAAAAGCCTTTGACTCCACCCTATTGAGAAGAGCTGCATGTGGGAAGTCTCCCCACACATAAGAGTTGTACTCCATACATTGGCGAATAAAGCCCGTGTACAAGGTCAACAACTGTGCAGGGGTAAAGAAAGTTCGGAGTCGGCTTAGCACATCTAATCTCTTGGAAGCAGATTTCACAAGAGATGTAATCTGTTCTTTCCAAGACAAATCCCAAGAGAATGAAACCCCAAGCATGTTCAATGATGATGCATGACAGAGCTGGACGTTATTAAACATTAGTGGGTAATCCTGAGGAAGATTTTTTTGGGTTGATAAGTGTAAGAACTGAGTTTTTGATGCATTAAAAATAAGAAGATTATTTTTACCCCAATCAGAGATACAAGCCAAGTCAGACATTAGGTGTGCCATAGCCTCATCCATTGTTTGCTGAAGTAACTGCTGAGATGGACGTTGCTGAAATGGAATAGAAAGGTGAAAGGTGGAATCATCAGCATATGAGTGGATGGGGTTAGATGTACAGCTTAGAAGGTCATTGATGAATAAAAGGAAGAGAGTTGGCGATAGGACAGAGCCCTGAGGAACACCACTGTTCATAGATCTAGGAGAAGAGCGATGGCCGTCTACAACAGTAGCTATAGAACGACCAGAAAGGAAGCTAGAGATGAAGGCACAGATAGAAGGATAGAAACCGTAGGAGGGCAGTTTGGAAATCAAAGATTTATGCCAGTCTCGATCGAATGCCTTAGAGATGTCAAGTGCAATGGCCAAGCTTTCGCCAAAGTCCTAATAGGAGGATGACCAGGAGTCTGAGAGGTAGGAGAGGAGATCGCCAGTGGAGCATCCCTGACGGAACCCGTACTGACAATCCGAAAGAAGGTTGTGACAGGAAAGATGCTTTAAAATTTTTCTGTTAAGAACTGATTCGAAAACTTTTGAGACACAGGATGTTAAAGCAATTGGACGATAGTTAGAGGGTTGGGAATGGTCACTCTTCTTTGTGGCTGGCTGAATGAGAGCAAACTTCCAGTAAGAAGGAAAGGTACAAGTTGAGAGAGAAAGGCGAAAGAGTTTACCTAGGCAGGGTGTAAGCACAGAAGCACAGTTTTTGAGGACAACAGGAGGGACTCCATCAGGCCCATATGCCTTGTTAATATTGAGGCCAGTGATGGCAGAAAATACATCAGCTGAAGAAATTTTAATGCCAGTCATGAGGAAGTCAGAGGGGGGGAAGTGATGGAGGATCAGCACCGGAATCGTCTAAGGTAGAATTGGAGGAGAAAGTTTGAGCGAAGAGATCTGCTTTATCAGTAGAAGAAATAGCTACAGAGCCATCAGAGTAGAAAAGAGGAGAGAAGGATGATGAGGTAAAGTTGTTAGAAAGGTTTTTGGCAAGGTGCCAGAAGGAGCGAGAAGAATTCGAGTTGGCGAGTTGGGAACATTTAGCATGGATGAAATTATTTTTAGCAGAGCGAAGAACAGACTTAGCACGATTCCGGGCAGAAATATATAAAAGATGTGATTCAGGGGTGGCTTGGCTCCGGTACCTTTTAAAGGCCCTCTCTTTGTTTCGGACAGCATTAGAACAAGCGTGATTAAACCAAGGCTTTCTTGCTTTAGTCAGAGGATATGAGCAAGGAATGTATGCTTCCATGCCCGAGAGAATAACCTCATGCACAAGGCACACTCAGATGGCTCCCGGCCATGGAAGCAATAATCATTCCAAGGAAAATCAAAGAAATGCTGCCTGAGGGCTACCCAATCTGCAGCTCCAAAGTGCCACACGCGGCGTTTCTTTGGAGGGTCCACAGGCTGTACCGGAGCGATAGGACAGGTTAAGGTAATAAGGTTATGATTGGAGGAGCCCAACAGAGAGAAAAGATGAACAGTGTAAGCAGAAGGATTAGTTGTTAGGAAAAGGTCAAGTATGTTGGAACTCTCTCCAAGGCGGTCAGGGATACGGGTAGGGTGCTGTACAAGCTGCTCTAGGTCATTAAGGATAGAAAAGATGTAGGCTTGTTCACCAGGTGGATCAGTGAAAGGAGAGGAGAGCCAAAGGTGGTGGTGAACATTGAAATCTCCTAGAATGGAGATTTCAGAGAAAGGAGAAATGGATAGAATGTGTTCCATCGTAGAAGTAAGATAGTCAAAGAATTTTTGATAGTCAGTAGAATTAGGAGATAAGTAAACAGCACAGATATATTTAGTCAGAGAATGATAGGAGAGCCGAAGCCAGAGAGTAGAGAAATCAGAAGAATCAAGTTCATGAACACGAGAGCAAGATAGATCGTTGCGTACATATACGCAACAGCCACCTTTGGCTTTGAAATGGAGAATAAGGTAGGAGGATACAGAAAAAGGTTTGCTGTCAGTTGACTCAGACAGCTGAGTCTCAGAGAGAAAGAGTAGGTGAGGTTTAGCGGAGAAGAGGTGGTGCTCAACAAAGCGAAAGTTAGAGGAAAGGCCGTGAATGTTACAGAAATGAAGAAGGAGTGAGTCAGACAGTGGTTCCAGGCAGCTCCGTGAGTCGTCACCGGGTTAGTTGCAGATGGTGGGGACATTTATGGTCCCCCCCCCTGGGGACTTACACTTATCAACCTGACAAAATCTTTCTCAGGATTACCCACTAATGTTTAATAATGTCCAGTTCTGTCCTGCATCATCCTTGAACATGCTTGGGGTTTCATTCTCTCGGGATTTGTCGTGGAAAGAACATATTACATCTCTTGTGAAATCTGCTTCCAAGAGATTGGGTGTGCTAAGCCGACTCCGAACTTTCTTTACTCCTGCACAGTTGTTGACCTTGTACACGGGTTTTATTCGCCCATGTATGGAGTACAACTCTCATGTGTGGGGAGGCTCCACACATGCAGCTCTTCTCAATGGGATGGAGTCAAAGGCTTTTCATCTCATTAACTCTCCTCCTCTTACTGATTCCCTTCAACCTTTGCCTCTTCGCTGCACTGTTGCATCTTTATCTCTCTTCTATCGCTACTTCAACGGTCACTGTTCCTCTGATCTGTCTGCTTGCATCCCTCCACCTCTACGACGGGCACGTAGTACCCGTCTAGCAACAAACTCTCATCCCTTTTCTGTCCAACTCTTTAATGCAGGAGTTAACTGTTTCTCCCAGTCCTTCATTTATGCAACTGGTCAACTCTGGAACTGTCTTCCTCTGTCTGTATTTCCTACTTCCTATGATCTCCAGTTTTTCAAACACAGTGTGTCCAGGCATCTCAAAATGAACGGATCTTGAATTTGGCTCTCTTTTGTATTGTTTTTGCTTTTTCTTGGAAGGAATAGTATGCAGGCCTGTGGCGTTTGGTTCCTTCTTCCTTGCATTAAAAAAAAAAAAAAAAGTACCCTCACTAATTTCGCAATATATACTCTCGTGGAATTTTGTTTCGCGATGGCAAGGGAATATTTTTTTCCTAGGAGTCTCATGATTTTACTACGATTTTCACGAGCCCCCACATCTCCTCAGTCACTTGTTTTGAGCCACCGCATCCTGAATCGACTGTTGAGATGTTGAAAACAGGCAAACAAGTCAGTGACAATGAAGTTCAGGAAGAACCCTTACCTGTCCCACCAGGTGAGCCAACATCTTGCCAAATCACAGGCTAGCTGGCAACCACTGCTCGTTTGAAAGAGCAAATTGAGGGATGTGATGGGAGGCCAGAGATCAGGGACACATTCCTCCTGGTGGTGGATAGACTACTGGATAGTTACAACAACCTTTTCAACGCCAGAGTTCATGCACGTCATCAGACTCTGATAACATCGTTGCTCTCCTCTTGTATTCAACAAGTCCAGGCTTTGGAGAACATAGAGCCTGGGGAGGACGACAGTGCTTTGGACATGGACACTGACAACATTCGGGAGCTTGATGAGCTCCCATTGGATTATGAGTGCTTTGATGTTGAAGCAAGGGAAAGTGGTGGTGTGGAGGACTCAACAGTGGTGGTGGGGAGCAGTGAGGGGGCAGGTGGTAACTAACCACCGCTCTCAGCCTCGGAAGTCATCTTCAAGCCCTATCAAGCAGTTGAACCTAAGTGTCAATGTTAGTAAATTCTTTGTTCAGTAATATATTATATATCTGATTAACTCTATGTAATTTGTATTAGGGGTATTGTGTCATTAATGGGTAGCTAAGAGGGAATGAGGTGCCTAACCCCAGAACCAATTACAGTAAGTCCTCATATTTTTATGCATTTTACTTCGATGCTTCATTTTTTGCAAAAGAAAAAAGTTTTCGACATTTCGCAAACTTTGTCATTTTCCCCCTAACCTTGACTCTCCCAGCCGGCAGCCGACACTCAGCAGATGACACATTTGCTCCCCTGTTTGTAAACAAAGAAGATGACGACTACTTCAGCTCCATAATACAAGTGCATACATATAAGAATGATTATTAACGTGTTAAATGTGAGTTTTGTTGACACGAGCATACAAACACTATCAAATAAACTTATTCAATCAATACATTACCTTGCAGCATCTGCCATCCTCACTGTTTTGGTAGCTCAGCTGATCTAAGGCTACTAAACAAGTCAATATTCCAGCGACTATCAGATAAACTGCTTATAAGACTTTATTTCTTGCTTTGACGTTATTTAATAGTATTTTAACTTGCACATATACTTACCAGAACAGTAATATAAATATTGAACTTAGAAATTCAGTCCTATGGAAAAGCACTACCGCAAATCTTAAAAGAACAACTAAACCAGTCAGCATTCCAATGGGTATCAAGTAAACTGGTTGACACTTTATTTCTTGCTTTAACGATATTTAATAGTATTTTAACTTGCACATAAACTTACCACAACTGTAATGTAAATATTGAACTTAGAATTTCAGTCCTGTGGAAAACACTACCGCAAATCTTAACAACTAATCCAGTCAACATTACAATGGCTATCAGGTAAACTGGTTATGAGACTATTTCTTGCTTTAATGTTATTTAATAGTATTTAATGTTATTTAATTGCACATAAACTTACCAGAACAGTAATGTAAATATTGAACTTAGAAATTCAGTCCTATGGAATAGCACTACCACAAATCTTAAAAGAACATTCCATTGGCTGTCAGGTAAACTGGTTATGAGACTTTATTTCTTGCTGTAAAGTTATTTAATAGTATTTTAACCCGAGGAATCCCATCGACGTATGGGTACGTTGCGACGTGTTGTCACAGCTACACCCATTTACGTTTGGGTACATCGCGCAATTGCAAGGATCGTAATTTGCACAAATTTCAAAATTCGTGCTTGATTTTGGGTACATAGGCTTGGACAACCTTCTCCTACCTGCCACCAGGCGGGGATGCGCGTCGACCCCGCGCGACCCGAGTCCACTCACCTCCTAGCAGTGACCCAGGTCAGACATGGCGCGCCGAGGCCTCTCAGACGAGCAGATTCAAGCCGCCCTTGACGCCTTCACAGGTGACAGTGATTCGCCACTCGATGACGAGGTGGCGGTTAAGGATTACGTCCAGCCTGAGCAGGAGGAAAGCACTAGCAGTGACGAGGAGGTCCCTTCATCACGAAAGCGGCGCTACGTCACTTATCGCGCTGCTAGAAAGGGCCTGCCTGCACCTAAACAGCGTGGCAAGGCCTCTATTCATCCCCTACGTGATGTAGAGGGTGAAAGCGAGGACAAGGACCAGGAGGGAGCCGTGGGACGTGCGACCATGTGGTACTGCCGCAAGGTTATCACCCATCGCGGCCCCGAGAGGACAGCACGTCGTTTCCTATGGTATGAGCCTAGTGTCTTGTTTGGGGAGAGCGGAAGTGGTGAGGAAATAGTGGAAAGTGTAAGGGATTAAGTCTTGTGGCGGTTGGTGAAATGGAGAGTGGCGGGAGTGTGCGCTCACGTGGTGGTGTGAGGGAGCAGAGCAGGCCAGGTGTGACGGTGAGTGACGTGGGTGATTCACATGGTGTGGTGAGGAAGCTGGGAGGTGAGGATGAGCTACTCCCCAGCACATCTTATGCTCCCCAATATATTCTCAGACCTACTCCCCACAGCCCCCTGATGTTCCCCAAGGTCGTAAGGGTAAGGGTAGAGGTAAGGGTAAAGGGCGAGGCCAGAGGAGCACGAGTGGGGAAGCCCTTTGTTCTCCTCCTCCCCAACCCCTCCACCATCATCTCATCTCCTCCCCACCCCGACGAAGGCGATGATGGGGGCGATGTCACGTGGGAATGATTTTTCTCCCATAATTCACCGTTTCACTGAGCAGGGACGAGCAGCCTGCACAGCTCCTGGAATCCACCGTGGCTCAAGCAGGTTGGATTTTTTCCACCTGTTTTTTTGGTGAGGATTTTGTCCAGCGGATAGTAGAACAAACAAACAGGTTTGTAAGCAGCCAGCAACGTGAGAGTGAAAGACTGGGCACAAGGAGCAGACATTCGATCATGTATGATTACTCTGTTTCTCTGTCTGAGATGTTCGTTTTTATTAGCCTGGTACTTTTGATGGGTCTGGTACTGGACTGTGGACCCTCTAATGCAGACACCAATATTTGGCAAGATCATGAGCCTTAATCGGTTTCAGCAAATCCTAAGCCGCCTCCACTTTTACAATGCTGATGATCCTGCCAGTGCCAATGATACTGATAAGATGAGGCGAATTAGGTTGGTTTTTGATCACCTCATTTTATCTCTATGGAGACCTTGTCGTAGACGAGAGTCTCGTGTTGTGGAGAGGCAATATTTCTTTTTGCCAGTATATACCCAGCAAATGGCACCGTTTTGTCTTCAAGATCTTTGTTATGTGTGACTGTAGGACTGGTTATGTGCAAGACATAGTCTTGTACACCGGTGCACAGACAGAGATAATAGAAGATCACAGTATTGGACTCTCGGGAGCAGTGGTGAAAACAGTGATTGAAGAGTACCTTCTTCATGGTACACTAGCCCTCTTCTCGCATGTTATCTACACCTGCATGACACGGGACTCTGTGGTACAGTGAAGATGAACAGGTGACACATGGTCAAGGTCGGGCGGAAGCTAGACAGAAATGAGGTGGTCTTCTTCAAGGCTAACAACATCCTGGCAACAGTGTGGAACCACAAAAGGGAAGTCTGCCTTCTATCCACTGTTCACCAACCTTTCATGCACCGCACAGAGTCCGTTGATTCTCATAGCGTAGGCACCGCATCTGGAAACCTGAGTGTGTTCTGGACTACACCATCAATATGCAGCTTGTGGACCAGTTAGACTCAATGATATCGAGTGTAGAGTTTTTTTTTTTTTTTTATGTGTCCGACTCTGGGCATAGGCTTCACAGCCTGCTATCAAGGCCCAGTCATCCTCCTACAATCTACATGTCACCACTTCAGCGCTTAACACCCACCGTCCATATTGAATACATGCTAGGGCTGTCTCATACAGGACTGGTGTATTGGTATTAGCGGGGTCATTTTTACGACATGTCAGCGGGTCTTCTGGTAGATCAGTAAAGCCTGATTTAATGAAATTCAGATCCTTAAACTGTTCCCTGCACCAGCGAGGATTTGAACCTGGGTCCCACGGGACCGCAAGCCAACTCTCTACCGATCGAGCTACCTAGGACCACGATGAAGTGGTATAAAAAGCTCTTTTTTCACCTGCTGGACATAACTACCTTCAGTTGTCACCACCTGCATGCCCTGACGACAGGTGTGCAGGAAACCTTTGAAGGTTTTGTGCCGGAGCTGGTCAGGGAAATTATTGCAAAGTATGCTGGGGAGAGAACCCAGCAATGACCCCGCTCTGCCCCTACCACCCAAACTCCACTCAGAATTTCCGGCTGCCACTTTGCAACTCTGATCCCTCCACAACCAACCAAACCTAGGCCCCAATGCAGATGTCATGTGTATGGTAATTCACGTGTGAGACCTAACACTCAGAGAAAAGACACCTTCTATGAGTGTGTACAGTGTGATGTTGGTCTCTGCATTCACCTTTGTTTCGAGCAATACAGCACAATGATGCAATTCTGAGAAGGTGTGATAGCGATAAGACGCTTGTTCTCAGGAAAGTAGGCAATACACAGATGCTCTGTGTAATTATAAGGCCTGTGAATATGAAAATTTATGTATAAAGTGGACACTGGTATAATATTTGTTGAACATTATTATTTTAGTGCATAAATTTATTCCAAGTCAAAACATTCCTAGTGAGTGTGTAAAGGTGCGATATTCAGACACTGTGTAATTATAAGGCCTTTGAATATGTAAATATATGTATAAAGTGGAAACTGGTATAAGTTGAACATTTTTATTTTAGTGCATAAATTTCTTTAAGTCGAAACATTCCTAGCGAGTGCAATATTCAGACGCTCTGTTTAATTATAAGGCCAGTGAATATGTGAATATTAGTACAGAGTTGAAACGGGTATAATATTAGTTGATAAATCTCATTTTAGTGCAATATATTCTAAGTCGAAACATTCCTAGCGAGTGTGTAAAGGTGCGATATTCAGACGCTATGTGTTATTATAAGGCCAGTGAATATGTGAATATTTGTACAAAGTTGAAACAGGTATAATATTACTTGATGAATATCATTTCAGTGCATAAATATATATTCTAAGTCGAAACATTCCTAGCGAGTGTAAAAAGGTGTGATATTCTGTCGCTCAGTGTAGTTATAAGGCATATATATATGTAATAACTAGTATAAAGTGTAAACGGGTGTTTTGTTACTTGAAATGTACGATGTAAGTGCAAAAAAATATTCTAAGTCGCAACACGAGTGGTAGCAAGTGTGCTAGCTACGTGATTATGTGCTAGCAGTGCGCTAAATATCGTTGTAAGGATTGTGAGTACTTGAAAACATTTACATTGTTTGTAGAATGTTATAATGACACTGTAAGAATAACATGAAACTAGAAAAAATGTTATGTATGGTGAAAGATGAGTCATAGCGAGTGCGTTGAGTGTGCCAGCATTCACTAGCATTATGCTAAATACCATCGTAGTGAATGTAAACAGCTGAAACCATTTATATAAAGTCAAAAATGCTAAAATGTCATTGAAACAGTAATATGCAAGTAAAAATAATGATATGTAACCTGAAACAAGAAACTTAGCGACTCAGTGGTACGAATGTGACCAAACTCGCTGTGCTCGCTCAAGGGAACAATTCTTATTTTTCCTATATATCTTATTGCAAACCCGTTTATTGTTGTTATATTTGTGAATTAGATCATAATGAATAAATGTAGACGTGTTAGTGTTTGTTTCTCCCAGAATTACCTACTGTAGAAAACGTGCAAGTGAGACTCACCTGTGTAAGAGTACGATACTGGCGAGGGGGGGGCTCACCTGTTCTGACCACTTGGGGATCCTGGGAACCACTTTCTTGTCCACAATCCTTTGTTTCACACCTAAAGCGGATGTTTTAGCCAATAAAATTTTTTCCCAAAAAGGCTCGGGATTTTGTGGTATGGTAGGTTGAAAATCTGTTGGGACTTGATGGGTTAACTTGCACTTAAACTTACAGAACAGTAATGTAAATGTTGAACTTACAAATTCAGTCCTGTGGAGTGTGGAAAACAGTACAGTGAATCACGTGATCAAAACAAGCCGTGTGGGCTGCATTCGAGGGTTTGGCCTTTCAATGGCCTTTGTTACACTTTTATTGTCTTTTCAGGTACATGTTTATTGTGTTAGGCTGTATAAGTAACTAGTAAACACTCATTTAATTTTGGGTAGGGCCTGTTTGGTGTTATAGTGCTTTATGGTAGGGTAGGTACCTGTCCTACTGGAACGCCCATCTATTTTTCCCATTGATTCTTAACTTCGCACTTCGACGTTTCACGTTTCGCAACGTTTTGGCGGAAGATCAAAACAGCGAAAAATGAGGACTTACTGGTAATCTTCCCACTATCCGACGTAATAGTGCCGAAGGCGTGTCCAGAAAGTGGTCATGTCCGGATACTGGGCCCTTAAGTTCGAGCACCAGTCATTCCTGCCCCTAACCTAACCTAACCTAAATCAGAAAACCACCTATCTACCTCCCTACCGGGCATGCATAGCACTTATTCAAGACCCCATTCACATAAGTACTGGACACAAAGCTTGGATTAATTGAATTTTAACCAAAAAATGATGATTTTGAGGTGAGTAAGGCAGAGGTGTTCACCACGTGGCAGCATAGTGGAAGTAAGTATCGGACATGGCAGTCACTAAGAAAATCACCTATTTCACAGCTTATGCACCAAAATAATGGACACAAAGCATGAATTAATTGAATTTTAACCAAAAAATGATGATTTTTAGGTGAGTAACATAGAGGTGTTCACCACTTGGCAACATAGTGTAAGTAAGTATTGGACATGGCAGTCACTAAGAAAATCACCCTTTCTCACATCTTATGCACTAAATTATGGGATACAAAGCATGAAATAAATAAATTGTTACCAGAAAATGATGGTTTAGAGGCGAGTAAGGCAAATATGCTCACCAGCTGATAGCTTAGTGAACGTAGGTAAGCGACATGATAATTACTATGAAAATCACCTTTCTCACAGCCTATGCACTCAAATGATGTGGGACACAAAGCATGAAATAAATAAAATGTAACCAGAAAAATTATGATTTAGAGGTGAGTAGGGCAAATATGTTCACCAGCTGACAGCTTAGTGAACATAGGTAAGAGACATGATAATCATTATGAAATCACCTTTTTCACAGCTTCTGCACTCAAATATGGGGCACTAAGCATGAAGTAAATAAAATGTAACCAGAGAATGAGGATTTAGAAGTGATTATGGAAAATATTTGGCAGTTGACAGTGTACTTACATGTCCGTGGTGGCTGTTACGAATATTACCCCCACCTCCAAGGCTTTGAAGTGGTGATAAATTCTCTTGAAGCATGTACAGTAATCCAGTGTTTAATTGCACTTAATCCTTAGCACTGTGAATTATGTTTGTTTAAACAAAAACAGACAATACTGCCAACCATCCCGACAACCGTTTACTCATCATGGCAGTTGAGAGAGAACTGGCGGGAGGGGAAGAGTGCGGGAAGGGATTGTAAACACAGCTGTTTGGCACCGCATGCCAAATTCAAACTTACGGGTAAAAAATAAATGGATTTTTTTCAGTTTTTTTGCAATTTTGGGGCATTTTTGGGTTCCGAACATCCCAGCCAATGATGTCCGAACAGTGAGGTGTCCGGTTATTGGTCGTCCGGATAGTAGGGTGATTATGTACCACTTATTACACGTAAAGTATAATCACAAGTTTCACGAGTTTCAGCTTCGCGCCGCAATTGTGGTACCAATTAGGCGCGAAAATAGTGAGGGTACTGTAATCTATAATATGTATATTTATGTGTATATATATACAGTAAAACCTCGATATAACGGACTTCAGTAGACCGGAATTCGCTTTTATCGGACTCAAGGAGCTACCGGACTAAACTCCTATATATTGGAAAAAGTCCGATAAAGCCACAAAGCAGTCCGGACTGCCTGACAACTTCATCTATGTTCACCACAATAAGACAAGTAAAAGACATGTTTTTCAGTGCACAGTACAGTATTATTATACCATTTGATTAATGTAGTGAAGGTTACAATACTGCAATGGTGGTGAAAACCACTGATGCAATCCGGACTAATGTCTGATATATCGGAAAAGTCCGGATTAGCAG
>JAGKTI010033186.1:0-11733 GCA_018397915.1 Birgus latro | reverse complement strand
AGAAGTTTTGGGAACAGCATGAAGGGCAGCAGAATGGAGAAGGGAGGTAAAGAATGACACAACCTCATCAATATGTGGAAAGTCTTTGACTGAGACATTAATAGAAATCAGACAAGAGAAAAGGGACCAGTTTGCCTTATTCACTTTCCACCTCGGTAAATGAGAACAGGGACTAGACACTGTTGCAGTGAGAAGGATGGGAAAGTGGTCACTTCCATGGAGATCCTCCACAACCTCCCAGGTAAAATCCAGAAGACAGTCAGGATAGCAGATAGAGAGGTCAATAGCAGTAAATGAACCCGTTTGGGGGTGAAAATGTGTAAACGCCCCAGTATTGAGCAGAGCAAGATCCTCATCCTCCAATAAGGATGCCAACAAACTCCCACGTTGGTTAGTAAGACAGTCACCCCACAAAGGGTGGCGACCATTGAAGTCTCCCAAGAGAAGAAAGGGCATAGGTAACTAGCCAAGAAGGTTCTCAAGTTCTACCCTATCGACTGCTGTGTTGGGTGGTAAATAAATGGAACATACTGTATACCAGCTGTCGGGAAGCCGACAAGCATCCCCTCAGGCAGGTGTGAGCAGACACGCAGCTGTTGCAGGTGTGGAAGCAAATACACCTGCTGAACGTGAGTTTAGAGTGAAATACGGACAGAGGAGAAAGAGTAGAGATTTCGATGGATTCTGTGTATAGCTGTGGGCAATAAATATAGGGAGGTGGAATAGGGAAGGGAGGTTGAGAGGAAGAAATAAATGGAAGGGTAAATGGAAGGAGGAGAAGAGATAGAGAGAGGAGTAATGGTGGTGTTGGTTAGTTGTTTATACAGAAAAGTGTTGGCTAGGGAGTTCAGACCGTGAAAGCGTGAGCTGACTACGAGACTTTGCGGTGTGGGAACCGAGCTGATGCGGCGATTCTGCTGGGGCCTCTACGGTGGATGATGCGGGTGGCGTGTGGATGAGGGCGGTGGATGAGTGGGTGAGGCCATCACCCACCTCGCAACCATGTGACCTGCTGGTGAACATTGGCAACCCTTGAGGCCAGAAAGGGGTACGGACCTCGGACCTCATTTGAGACTGGAGGCTAGAGCAGAGCCGTGTGTGACATCGTGGCGGGAGGACGCAGCCTGACGTAGCCTGGCGCAGAAAGACGTCGCTGTGTAGCCGAGAGTGAGAGTTCCATAGACGACATGAGAGCACTTCTTTTAGTAGTGAGTAAAAGTACATGGTTGTGGTAATCGCAGGTACAAACTGGCTAACAGTGCTATTATATTTGTCTGTCGTCTGGGACTAGTAAAAAGGACTCCTAGTTAGAAACGGAAGGAGCAAAGTTTTTAAATGTTTAAATGTGCTTTTCTTGTACTAATGTAATAGTGTGGCTTTATATATATGAGTGACTAAAGAGAGTGCTTTGTTTGTGGCAGCACTGGAAATTATTAGGGATTATATATATAAAATGCTTTTAAGCATGGAACTTTTATAAGGGCTTTGATTTATTAATATAGTGTTAGTAATAAAGTGAATTGAGTGTAGATGTCTTGTGCGGTTTTTAAGCACGGAACTTTATATGAAGTGAAATGAGAGGTGGGAAATACCCCAGACTATTGTGTAAATATATTATAAACTATTTTTTGTAATTAAAGCCTAGAAAAGCCATATCATTCTTTCACTTCTTCCAGTTCCCAGTTCTAAGTACATGTGTGTAGTGGCGTGTAGTGAAGCCACAAGTCGCGCGTTGCCGGTGTCGGGGCGATTCCACGCTACCTCAGTATTAAATACGGGGGAGGATAATATTCCCGAGATAAATATCATATCGACACCTAGGCAGCGGTGCGACACAGCGGTGAGCATACAATCGCACAGCTACACACTGGAGGTCAGACTGGAGGTGGACTTGCTGATGACAGATGTCAGCTCTCACCAAAACAGCACTACCCTCAACAGGACCCTGGGTTGGTGTTGAGTAAAAAGTAGTGTACCCAGGTGGTGCATGGGGGGTGGCAAACCCTACAAGAGTTTCCTGGAGACATATACACATAGGGGAACTGGTCAGGAGGGCCCGCAGCTCCTCCCAGTTACCCCGCAACCCTCGACAGTTCCATTGTATTATACTGGCTGAGAATGCCATAGTTCCCATAGTGAAGGATGGATCAGGATGAGGGATGAGACAGTCTTGCCCCCCAAGCGGGTTTGGGTTTATGCTTTGGAGAGCCCTTTGGAGTAGCCTGCCCAGCACCAGGAACCCTCACTCTCTGTCGAACGGCCGATAGTAAACGGGAGGAAGTGAGTTGTACCACACTCTTTCTTGGAGTGGGCAGACCAGTTTGCTTGGAAGGCGGCTTGGTGGCTGCCTTTGGAGGTGGAGGACGGTCAGTGCCCCCACCAGAAGCCCCAGAAGAGGAAGTAAAGTCCACAGGACTCGAATCATTAGAGGAGGCCATCACATGCTTCAGATCTAAGGTACCTATGGGCTGTCTAACAACATCTCCAGGTGGAGATGGGGCCAGAGGTGAACCATCAGCAGCAATTGTCACATTGCTAGATCTCTCTTCCTGCTGGGCAGAGGGAACAGTAGAGGTGTCAGCAGAAGTGTCAGCAACTGAGACCTTAGGTGGCCTGTCTTCATGATCAGAAGATTCTGAAGAACAACGATGACGTTTGTCAGATACAGATGGAGCCTTGGGCACATTGGCTACGACGGAAGGAGGAGTCTGGTCAATGTGGACATCTGCCACAACCATAGAAGGGAGTAAGTCATCATCCACCGAAGTGGGGGCGGGAACAGCTGGAGCAGCGGTAACGGTCAGAAGGGCATCATCCTCACTTAAAGCGGTAACCTTGCGGACAGCATTCTGTATATCTTGAGTTGAAGGAGGGGTTACTGGAGTGGGTTGAGGCTGCTTCTGAGATCCATGGCGATGCACTGGTGTTCTAGAAAGTATAGAAGCATAAGTAACCAAAGGCTGGAAGAAGAGGGTCTGGGCTTTCCTTTTGGCCTCAGGGAACGAAACCCTCTCTCGTGTACGAATTGACAAAATCTATTTTTCAGGACAGTATCGTGGGCAGTTTTTCGAAGAGACGAGGACCTCCACAATGATAGCATTTAAGGGGTCTTGGGCAGTCACTGGCATGGTTTGATTCACCACAAGAGACATAGATACCACGAAGGCCAGCCTGTGCACGGCAACAAGAGTGGCTAACATGCCCATACCCCTGACAGTGGAAACATCTCTTCGGTTTTGGAACATAGGGCTTCACCGGAAGTGAGAGCCAAGCTAGTTTCACTGAAGCAGGCAACGTCAATCTTTCAAATGTCAGAAACAGCGTTGGAGTTGGGGTCAAAACACCATCAATTTTCTTCATTGCCCGGTTAACACTTACAACTCCAGAGGAGCGAAGTTCCTCCAATAACCGGGCCTCTGGGTATCGCAGGAGGTCCCGAGAGTAAATAACCGCCTTGCACTGGTTAAATGTGGCATGGGGGACACAAGACATACTAGTAGCAGATACGGAAGTCAAAGCCTGTAGATGTGAGCTTTCTGCTGGGCAGGACACCTCAATAAGGAGGCAACAATCCCCCTGGGTGGAGATTACAGGATCGCGACCACAGGCAGAAACAATGGCTCGGTATAGTTCAAAAATATCAACATCTAGTGCTGAGCCACTTGCAGAGGGTTTCAGCACTAGGTACTTGGCATATTGCTCTTTCTCTTCTAATTCTGGGCCGAACCCGAGAGCCGAACCAACCCGACGTGGCCTCCTCCTAGTCCCAGTTGAACGCTGGGACAAAGGAAGAAAGTCACCAGGGGCCTGAAAAGGCTCCAGAGTGGCGATAAGGGTGGCATGGTCTGATGAATGTCCAGGGACTGAGGCCGTGTCGTCAACAAAAGTTTTCCTTATGGGAGCCATATATGAAACAAAATAACTTCATTCCCCCACCCCTCCACCCACCACGGAGCCCAACAAGGGGAGGTCGTGTGCCAGGGAGAACATCACTGGCGACCCCAGAAGTAGCGAGAGAGTATACGCGGGTAACCACCAGGGGACCTGGGCAAGGGTGACTCCAGGATGATAGGAGCCACCAGGTCCCCCAATGCCCACTTGACCCTAGCCAACGCATGACCAGCCGATTGACCTGGTCGGACCCAACCAGGCCGCCCGTTTAGCCAGAATAAGGGACCAAAGAGGTGTATTGCTAGCTGCAGGGCGCACCGGACAGCATCGCTCAACCTCCAGGACTCCCGTCTCCTAGCATTACGGGACGCCACGCACGGCAAACACGTGGGGAGGCGACAGTCCCGCCCTAGATGGCAACCGGGCTGGGACTAACATCACCAGCAGGCCTCCTCCACTAGTGATGTAGGGGGTGCTTGGTCCACGAGGCCGACAAATACCGAACCGTACAAAGGTAGGCACGCCCCCAAAGTAGGTGGCACCGCCAACCACACTTCAAGCCCCGCTACCACGTCAAGGTGATTCCCTGCAGCGGGGAGGGTTGGAGTGATAGTTGGGTGGTGGTAACAAGATTGTTGTGATAAATGAATAATAGAAGACTCATTATAATATGGATACCACCAAGCTAAAGAGAAACGGGATGGGGATGGGAGGAGGAAGTTTAATAACGGATCCGTGAAAGACACAACGGAACCGCACAAGATGACACAGTGATGGAGACTAAATTCCTCTTGACACACGTAGGAGCACCGCTGCACACCATTTTATGTACAAGACATCACAGTTCAGGCCTGGCACATTCGTAGGAGCTGAGTAGCTGCGATGTCCATAGGGCGTCTTCTCGGTGTTTGGGGTAGCTGGCTTGGCTATGAATCACTCTCTGTTACTTGCTAATATTTTCCCTGTCTCTCTCATTAGCTCATAGCACACTGATGTATTGGAATATCTTCAGCACTGTATATTAACCCGTAACGTCCCGACCAGTTTCCCACCTCCGATACCCCCCAATCCCGAGCAATTTCAGAAAAAAACATTTTTTTGGCTCAAACCTCCGCTTTTGATGAGAAACTTCGAAAATTCATAGAGAAATCTCCCTCCTGAGCTTCTAAATTTTGCTACAGGTAACAGTCAGCCTTACTTTTTCATTCTCTCTCAGGGTACAGTTGCGGACATACCAAACAGAAACACTCCGTCCACCAGCGAGGTGGTGTAATGCTTTCCTCATCTGGTAACACTGATAGGTATGGAACTTCACCAGGTTTCATTCGGTCACTAGGACGAACTGAACACAGTGATCTTTGCTGCTGTGCAAAGTTATTGGTGGTAATATGATATATAAGCAATGTTTCTTCAGCAAATATACTGATAATAGTATGTCATGATTATGGTAAGTTTTTAAAATTATGTCACAATACACGCTACATGTAATGGCAGTTATTATGAATGACACAGATTTCATAAATGGTTTAGTTTCGAGTTATGAACCATGAAACAGTTAACGATTCGTCATATAAGTCATCATTATCAGCTTCCCCACAGCTGTCAGTGAACAGAGAATTATCGTGACACCCATCCTCCCTACCGTGAACCCGACGCTGGCAGACCTATGAAACTTAATACAAATTCACTACATATAGGAGGCGGCGGCACAGGACGCGGCAGGGTGGGGGTGAGGGACCTGGGAAACAGGAGCAGGGAGGTGACATAGGAAGGGGGCAATAGTGGCCGAACTGAGAGCTAGAGGAGAAGGGTGATGGGGTAGGGGGCGGTAGACTTTTTTAGACGACATGAACTACAATGGGAGGGATAGATTACAAGTAATGACTAGGCCAAATCATTGTCTCATGAAGAATATGAAATTTTACAGTCAGACCATGCAACGTTATGTTGGCATTGCCACGTGTCGTAGTTGACCGTCATGATTTGTAACAATTCACGACACACTTTCCGCTGGGTAACTCAGTATCCCAATAACATGAGTATTATAACTTTTTGTTAATCTGCATATTTATGACATGTCCCTACAGTTTGTCAGATGTTACAGCTGTTGTCATAGTGACTGGGGATTACTCTTGTAGCCTAATCAGCATGGATAACGACTGATATCGCAAATTGAGTAGGGATTTGCCTATGCATATTTTTCCTTTATCACCAGTAAACATGAGCAGTCTGACAGTAATGCTGGTCCCTATGGTTCTCTTTAATATCTGTATGGCACCGATGTAAAATAAAGGTGGAGTTACTTAACCCAAGTTTATGTTACCGTTTTCTATATGCCATGTTTGGCTGTTGACTTTTCACATTGCCACTGGTTTTCATTTATATTTTGGCTCATAATGAGAAACTGTTGTATGGCCCAAACTTTCCTTTACATATCCTCGAGCCAGTAATGGTGTAATAACGTTGTAATGTCTGCCGTAATCCAGTCTGAGCACGTGCATATTACATCAACTATGCCATCAGTTACAGAAATCGCTTGTATTAAATGCAGTGTGTTTCGTTATGCTAAACAGCCGAGTAGCGTTCACACTGTATAAAATTGACAGGATAAAGATAAATACGAGGACTATTGCCCTGTTCACGGAGAGCAACTACTGAGCCAAACATCCCGACTATTGTCCTGTTCACGGAGAGCAACTACTGAGCCAAACATATCGACTATTGTCCTGTTCACGGAAGGCAACTACTGAGCCAAACATCTCGACTATTGTCCTGTTCACGGAGAGCAACTACTGAGCCAAACATCTCAGGAGTGTCCGAACATGGAGCTGTTGCCCTAGCTGAGTAACGGTGTTTATTGCAATCCAGTAACGAAGACAGGCGAACCACTGTCATTGACATATAAACATGTGATCCACTGTTCATGGTGTAGCAGTCATTACGGCCATCTCCCCTCCCCGTCAGTACTCATGTCTCAGTGCACGGAGCTGTCGAGAAGAGGGAGGGCGGACAGTGAACTGAGTACTGAGACTGTGAATCAGACTGCTTAATAGTTACACGTTGTTCATACCAACATTTACTCTGTCAGTATGGGGTTTACAGTAATCCGACATAATGATCATTGAATAAGGGATCTCTCTACCCACCTATAGACCCACACTAGTACCACCACCTATGTTCTGGGACCCAGTCCATCCTTCCCTAGTACATCACGTTTCTGTTTACTTCGGTACCTTACAGATATGAACGAGAACCATACGCACGAATAACTACTCATAACTCTTATTTATTGTGACAAGAGAAAATCCCTCCCTCCCCCTCCTTTGCTTTCCATATCACAGTCGTCATCCATGATGTTACTAGGTAAACGCAATAAGAATAGCTCCCAATGACAGCATGTGTGACATCAGACATTCTAGGGGCATTTCATGTATCACCATGTTATGACAGTCGTCACCATACACTAATACAGTAATGCAGTGTTTGTGTAATGTGCCACCCCGCATGGAGTAGGTTGTCCTGTAGACGATATGACAAAAAATACTGGCAGACTACGTAATGTGCCAAAGTCTGCACAACGTTAACGGCCTCTCTATCAAATTACATCATGCTGTTAGACTGTATAATGTGCCAAAGTCTGCATAACATTTAACAGCATGCCTATCATATTCCATAATCAGTGTTAAACTATAGCTGACTTAGCACCATATCACCAGTGTATCATTTATCCAACCATCCTAGCTTTCTACCACAGTCCACTCTCACTTACCCCATCACTCGTTTCCTGTAGAGCCTCCCATCCCACCAGCCAGATCGATATTGCCCCCTCCTCACCCACCTCCCTCCTCCTGTCTCCCAGGCGCCCCACTCTGCCGCCTCCTGTGGCTCCACCCCTTATGAATTGCTTCGATTTTTTAAAGAGGTCTGCAAGTATCAGGTTCACGGTCAGGAAGGAGAGGAGTCACAGTAATTTGTGCCCACTCCCGCCCCGGAGGGACTCGATGACGGGTATTGCTTTCACTCAGTTTGTCTGTCTGTCCGTCTGTCTGTTTCAACTTTACGCGAAAGCCACTGGAGCGGTTTTGAGTAAAATTACAGGGGTAATGGACAATGACATTGTGATCACCTGATTAAATTTTGGGCCGAACTGGGCCAATGGCCAGGCTGTAAGGCCAACAAATGTATTAAAAAAAAAAAAAAGGGACGGGTAAAAATCGTTCTTCCGCCATAACTCATTTCAAAGTCGTCATATCGACATGAAACCAAAATCTGTTAGTGCATCTTTCAAATCAACATCGTATAACATGCCTAATACATCAGGGGGGTCACCCTCTAGATATCCCGTTGTGTTTATATGTCAGTACTACAATGACTGCCGGGGACGGGTTTGCTGTGCCTTGGCAACGCTTCTTGTTTTGTGATTATTATGATAGATGTTACAATGGCTTATATGCTGGCCGATGGTAAACGTTGTATGGCTCATGATTGTTGTCGAAAGCCACACTTACGAAACCCTTGTGTTTCATGTGAATAAAATACGATTGTGTATTGTGTGAAATTATTTCATTACCGTATTCTCAAAACGTTATTTTCAGTATATTGCCAGGCGGGACATTGTTTATATACTACCAATAACTATGCACAGTGGCAGTGATCAACCTCGTTTAGTTCTTCCTAGAGACCGAAGGAAACCTCGTGAAGTTTGAAACTCATCAGTGTTACCAGATGCGGAGAGCATTACACCACGTCGCTGGTGGATGGGGTGTTTCTGTTTGATATGTCCGCAACTGTACCTGGCTTCAAAGAAAACGAACTATGGCAGGGTTAGTTAATTCAGGCTACTTTAAATTACATATTTATTTATTTATTTGGTACAAATTTAGGAGTATGTGTAGTAAAAGACTATATTGGTTTTCACACACTAATATAGGTGATATAAGCATTGTTCACTCACTAAACACATCATTATATGGCACCTTCCTTTATGACATTACCACCCCATCACTTTTATTTTACTTTTTCCTCTAGCTTCTTTGTTTCTTTGTCCTCTACCTCAGGAATCACTTTTACCATGAATATTGTCACTGAAGAGACCGTGGCGCAACATGTCTTTACTGGCCAGGTCACTGCTAACAGGTGAATTGCCAAGTGTGGGGGGAGGGGGGGAGGGGGTGTCAGGTGGGGCCAGGCAGTATCCCCGCTTGACAGCGGGTAGAAGAAGGCCCCCCACATGTGCCTTCCAAAAATCACCCGTGAAACTTGAAAAATGTGCAAATGACTGGCCTTGCAATTGCTCGAAGTATGGGTACATTGTCGAGTGTCTCCGTGACAAAACGTTGCGACGTACCCATACGTCGTCGAGACGCCTCGGGTTAATTAAGTGGTTTGGAGGTTAAATAAAGTCTGTTTTGGCAAACTAAACATTTCACTATTTAACAGTATGATGTTGTTACTTACAAGGTGTTCACACAGTGCAAGTCTGAGTGCTAGAGAAGTACGTGTTTCTATCCCCACTCCCTGTCTAGAACTGCAGGGTCAATGCTCGCACTGGGGCATTTCCCACACTGCCACAGACTCCAACAGCAGTAGCGCAGTATAGGAAGGACTTTGCCCAGTGAGTTGTTCTTCCTATGGTCAGCCTTTAGGTGTACAGCACACAAGATCAGCTGAGGCGAATATAAACACTGGCTTCTTAAAGATGACTGTCTCTATTATCCAGATAATTTCACTTAATGCTTTCCAACTTCACTTCACTATTCACACAATCACTGGAGCTATACGAACTTTACGAACTGCAGTTACACTTACCGCCTAACAACACTGCTTTCACAAGTATCGAAATATACAAACTTCACTGACACTGCACCGACATCCAACTAAACTTCACTCAAACTGACTGAGGCCCAACTAATCCTTAACACTGCTAGTGTCTCATCCCCTTCCTTATATAAACTTACATCACTCGAGAATGATCTATTTCTCCACAGTTCTGGTATGTGCTGGACCTAACCCGCAACTAGCAACACAGTTACCAATTAAGAGACATGAAACATGCCAGAGTCTTCTTACATTACATAACACTCTAAATCATTTACGAAACGAATAAAATTACATAATTTAACAAAGAATCACGTAAACAAAACATTATAGAGAAAAAGAGTATAAAAATTAATGCAAAACTTATGAAATAACTATGTTCAAACAGCAGGCAAATTGGCAACTCTGACTCGTACCGATACTGGAACTAGCCTACCGTACAGAACACCGAGAAAATTTTCGAATACCTAATTGGTAAAACCCACTTTGTAACACTACCCCCTCCCTAGTTCTTAGTCGTCCCGACAAACTGCACAATATATACAAACATAATTAAACCTAATGAAACATCTAACTATACACAAAATAATCTTTCAAATTATCAGGTCTTCTTCTGTGCCGCTTCCAACGACGCCCTTGCTCCTCCACATAGTCCACTCCTCTGGAAGGGTCTTGGTCCTCTTCCTGATTCGCTTCTTCCCTCGGGAAACTGTCACCATCCTCTTGCACTTCAGCTCCATGGTCCTCCTCAACATCCTTGGCTGCGGGAGAGCATGATCCCTCGGAGACCCCCCAGCTGTACTGTCCTGGCCCATGGTACTGCCACAGACGATTCACATGTACCACCTTTGGGCGAGACTTCCTGCCTCTCCGAGTCCGAAACGTTACGTCTGACAGGCAGTTCAAGACAGTGTAAGGCCCGTCCCATGGGCTCTGCAGCTTCGGTGACTGTCCTTTCTTTCGCTAAGGACTGTATAACCAAACTTGATCGCCATCCTTGAGGCTCGCCTCACTTGCCTTGGTATTGTACTTGCACTTCATCACCTCTCCTGAAAACTTTAGGGCTCCTCGCACTTGGTGATGTACCTCAGCCAGCCTTTCTTGAAGGTGCTTCGCAAAGCCGGTGGTGTCTGTAGGCAGCTCTTCACCAGGTGGTCTTCCCATTAACAAGTCAACAGGTAAGTGTAACTCATGGCCCAACATCAGTTTTGCAGGGGTGTAGCCAGTAGACTCATGGGATGCAGAACGATATGCCATCAACAACGCAGGTAATTTCTGGTCCCATTCTTTTTGTCCATTTACGCAGTACTTGGCCAGTTCTTGTCCTAGGGTCCAGTTGAATTTTTCCACCATCCCATCTGACTGCAGTCTTAGTGGGGTTGTCCTGGTCCTGATCCCCAATAACTGACAGCACTCACGGAACACAGCAGACTCGAAGTTTCTACTCTCGTCTGAATGTAGCTCTTGTTGCATCCCAAAACGACAGAAGAACTGGTCAACCAACATCTAAGCAACAGTCGCAGCCTCTTGATCGGGGATGGCATAGCCTGCTGGCCACTTTGTGAAGTAGTCCATCGCGACACATATATATCGGTTTCTTCTTTCCGTGAGTGGCAAAGGTCCAGCAATGTCCACTGCAACTCTTTCCATCGGTGCACCCACTTAGTACAGCTGAAGAGGGCCGCAACCACGTTTCTTGTGTTCCTACTTGGCACAGCACACATCACAGGCCCGACACCACTCTTCAGCATCCTGATGCATGCCAATCCAATAGAACCTCTGTTGCAGCCGGCTTAGAGTTTTCTTCACTCACAGGTGCCCATTGGTGATCTGGTTATGGGACTCATCCAAGATCTCTGACTTCATCTTCTTCGGAACCACCAGTTACCAGTACTTGCTGAGGCCATCGGGTGTCTCCCACTGACGCTCGAATAGTCCGTCATTCAAACGAAGAAGGTCCCACTGACTCCAGTAACTCTTGGTTGTGGGGCTCAACCTGGAAACTTCTTACCAAGATGGTCGCAC
>JAGKTI010033185.1:0-11734 GCA_018397915.1 Birgus latro | reverse complement strand
GGATGCTTTACATAAACTACACTGCTTTCAGCTCAACTTGGCCCAGACTGTCGTTGTTTTGATTTTATTTTAATAACTCAGTGATGGAAACTCTATTCATATTTTATCGCTCTTGGTAACTAGCACCATGCTCTAGCGTTATTCTATTGCTACAAATCTGCATTTAAGATAGGCAGATGACAGCTTTAAGCCAAGTTAAAGTGAAAAGAGTATAGTATATAATACGGCATACCACCAGCCCCCCCTTGAAATGTCCGCCACGGTTTGAGTCCCGAATTTAGATTGAAGGTTGGAAGAGGATGTGCTACCACTGTGCAGCTGTGGTTCCCACCTTCACTATCCCTAACATCACATTCTCTCATACATCAATCACCATAAGCCCTATCCTCTGTCCCCTATCATCCTTCTTGTCATCTGTCACCATTATTATCTATCTTCTGTCACTATTAACTATCCCTGTCCTCTATCGTCATTTGCCCGATCCTCCATCATTATCCTTACCCTCTATCACTATCATTTTCCCGATTTACTCTCACTATCATCATCCCTATCCTCTGCCACCATCAGTTCCACATCTTCTATCAACATTAATTCTATCATCTGTCACAATCATCATCTCCATCCTCTGTTATCCCTATCCTCTATCGCCATTATAATCTCTCTCTTTTACCACTATCGTTATCTCTGTCATCTATCAGCATCATTATCTCAGTCTTCTGTATTTTCTCTATCCTTTATTATCAATATCCCTATCCTGTCACCATCATTATCCTTATCCAGTCACCATCATTATCCCTATCATCTCTGTCCTCTATCACCATCATTGTCCCCATCTTTCCCCATCATCATTTTCCCATTCCTATACCCATCATCATTATTCATAACTTCTGTCCTCTATTATCTATATCCTCGGTCATTCAGTATCCATATCCTCTGTTGTCCATTATTATCCACATCCTCTTTCCATCATAATCATCATGCCTATTCACTAACCCTTTTATCATTATTCACATCATCTATCCATCACTACTTTCTCATACAGCCACCATAGTTATTGACATCCATAGTCTGTGCTATCATCATTATCCCTATCTCTATCCCCATCACCATTATCCCAGTATTATCCCTATCCTCTACTCAGTCTCATCCACATTCTATATTTTTCCGATTATCTCTACCCTCCACCCCCCTTTTCAATCACTATCCTGCATCATCATCATCATCATCCTTTTCATCCATCTCCGTCATTATTCCTATCCTTTATGCGTCATTATTATCCCTGTTTTCTACCCATCATTAATGCCACGCTTCTGGACTCATTATCAGTATCCCTATTCTCTATCCATCATCATTATCCTTCTCCTGTGTCTGTCATCATTATCCCTTCCTTCTGTCCATCACCAATATCCCTATGCTCTATCAGTAATAACCTCTACCCTCTCTCTCCATCATTATCCACATTCGATATCCCCAACACTGTCTCCATCTTCTACCCATCAGCATTCCTATCTTCTACTCATCATTGTACGTTTCCTACTTCATCATCATCCCTATCCTCCAGCCATCATCATTCCTATCCCACCTCATCATCATCCATATTCTCTACCCATCATCATTCCTATCTTCTACTCATCATCATTCCTGCCATGTACCATCATCATCATCATCATCCCTCTCCTCTACCCATCATAATTCCTATCTTCTACGTCAGCATTCCTATCTCCTACCCATCACCATCCCTATCCTACCCCATCATCGTGCCTATCCTCTATCTCCCATTCCCATCATCGTGCCTATCCTCTATCCCCCATTCCCATCATCGTGCCTATCCTCTATCCCCCATTCCCATCATCGTGCCTATCCTCTATCCCCCATTTCCAACTCTATCCCCCATTCCCAACATCGTGCCTATACTCTATCCCCCATTCCCATCACCGCCGCTCTGAGATGATCCAATTTGCGTGACCAAAGGCAAAATCCTCATATTTATCTAATCCACTCGGCCCAATGGTCAAAATTCATAACATCATTTGGCCAGCGCATTAATAGAGGCGATTTTTGTGAGCGTTATTAGTCACTGTCGCTGGCGATTGTAGCAATTAAGAGAGTGGTGATTGTCTAAAATATTAATATCGGGAGCCGGGAAGTTATATGCGTGTGTGTCGTTAGGCAGGGGGAGGGGACTGGATGGCGAGCAGTGGATTTTATGTTTTAACTTTACCCTTTCACTGGGTGCAGGAGAGAGACGGCTTCATGAGGTGGTACGTAATGATATAATCGCGCGGCTCCATTGCCCAGTTATAAAAACGTCTCTCAGCTCTTTTCCTGTCCACCGAAAGGAGGATGGTAAACTGTAGGAAGAGGGCAACTTCAGCCGGCAGTCCACTGGGTTCACGTTGAGGTATACCTGGGAAACAACAGTAACAAAAACAATAGCAACAACAACAACATAAGATAACGTATTATTTCGCCTTGTTATTGCCACCTCAAAACAATTTTGTTCATCTATGAAATGTTTAGCGGTGACTAAGTTACCGAAGGTTGTGTATTATAGCCCCTCCAGTTCGAATACAATACAAAAATCATCATTTGGTTTATTTAGTGTGTCTTATTTGATTTTATTTATTTTTGAGGGAAGGTTGAGGAGAATCAGAGAGAGTGGTGTATGTCATTTAGGCAGGAAGGGAGTGGGAGGTGGGACTGGGTAGTGTCGAGTAGATTTTGTATTTAATCTTTTATTTATCTATTTATTTATTTATTTATCTGTATTGAACTCAGGCTCCTATGACTCACTCTCAGCTAAATATCATCTGGCTTTGGTAGAGATGGAATATTAGAGCTAATTCCGTCCGTGAAAACATTGATGGTTACAGTACTGACACTCAAGCTCCCATTTTAAGGCTCGCTCTCATCTGATTGTAGCCGTCTGTCGTTAAATGGTGAGAGGGGAGACAGAAAGAACAGAATGGTATGAAAGCAATACTTTACCCTGAGTCTGCCTTTTTTTTTTTTTTTTTATAATGTCGTAAGACCTCAGGTACAATATTTAGAAGCTTGACGTACTTCTTACTGCTGGAACAAATGAAGCCAGAGCGAACACTATTAAACAGGTAGTAGGGTGTGGACGCTTATAACACACACATTAACAAAACTGTGTTATTTCCGAGACTGTTAAAGTTACAGCGAATCCGTGCAGGTTGCTGGAAAGCTTATGAAAGAGTATTAGCATTACTTAAGGGACTTTTCTCAAAGTTCGACATCATATTGCTGCAAAAAGCGAAAAAAAGTAAAACTGAGAACCAAACAACACAAAAGCTGTTATATTGGAGACTATTAAAGTTACAGCGGGTCTCCGTATATCGTTGGAAAGTTAATGGAAATCAAAAGTGTTATTTAAACGACTTTCCTCAAAATCTGGTACCATTTTACTGCACAACGCCAAGAAGCGCCAAACTGAGCACCAAGCCGAAAGCAAAGTCTGTTATTTTGGTTACTATTCAGGCAATGGCTAATCTGTGTACAGTACATCGTCGTAAAACATAGGCGTGAACCAAATAACCTTTAAAACTCTCCACCATACCGCAAAAAAAAAAAAAAAAAAAACAAAATTAACAAACAAAAATAATTATCTTGGATATTATTAATACTATATGAAGTTAAAGCTTATGTAAGAATAATAAGTGTTACTTATTAAGTGGCTTTTCTCAAAACTTGCAAATACAGTATACTGTATATATTGCTGAAAAGAGGCAAAAAATGTCAAAATGAACAAAAAACTGAGCTAAGTGTGTGACCCGCCATGCTTTGGCAGGACGATCCAAAGTCCCTAAACTGATAGTATGCACATCTGAAACATGATCGATCGTTACAAAATGTGCATTAACGTTAGGTATGTGGAATGACATAGTTCCTCTTCTCTGGGATGAAATGACAGCATAATTCAGCTTGCTTGTTCGTATATTTCCCTCACTTTCAAGTGTGGAATCGTGTAATTTAATTGACTTTAGTTTTTTTGTTTTTTGTTTTGTTTTAAGGAAAGCATTTTGGATTTAACTCTGATCATTCCCACACCACCCATCTGTCAAGGAGATTTTTTCTTCACCATATACCACGCCGTTTCAGCACATCGTGGCTAATCGTTTCCGCTCACCTCATCGTTTTTCTGTTCCTCAACCATCAGATTTGGAAGATAGACAGCCTTTTCATTGCAAAATTCGTCCCTCATACATTAACCATTTTCAAAAGACTTACTCTACCTTCCATGCCTTACCATCCACCACTAACCCAACTAATCCTGCCCACCCGTCTTCATTATAAGAGAACTCGTGGGGCTAACATGAATGAGAAAGGCGTCAGGACAGTTAACTCCTAACGCCCAGCGTCATATCTGAAGTACTGCTCACTGTACCTGAGCATACTTGCAAAAATGCTTATTTTCAAGCTATCATTTCTCTTCAGCTATACCACTTAAAACATTCAGAAAAGACCAAAATATTCACCAATCCTTTGACTCTCCACTGCAAGCGTTCTCAGGTGTATAGGTGGAAGTTGGAGGAGCACAGAGGTGAAGAAGGATGTCACTTTTGGACTAGTGGTGAGGCTGCATCCCAATGAGCATGCGAGACTGTGGCTAGGGCGGGGTTTCTGTGCAGGCAAGGGTGGCCGAGGCAGGATGGGGCTGCCATACTCTCACTAACCCATTCCCCACTTGACTTCTCCACTTATCTTACTTACATATAATGCACTAATTTGACTAAATTTTTACTTCATTACAGGAATGGTACTCATTTCTTAATGGCTATTTTGACCATAACACTAATTTCTGTATGCAAGTTTTCCTATCTTCTAACAACTTATGTATATTGCACATATTTTTCTAAAATCTTGCTTCATTAAGTAAATATCTATCTCTACTTCTGTAAAAACACTTATTCTCTACACTGAAATTTTTCTTATTTTCTACTTCACTTTTTTTCAATTTTTATGTACAAATTTATGCTATATACACTTCCCAGCACACCAGTACCTACTACCTCACCTCAGTATGGTACTGGAAAAAGCACTCAGGCTGGAATGCAATTCACTATGAAGTACCAGACTTGGGTGTTGTGGGTTGTGGTGAGATGGTGGTGAGGTGTGGGTGTCATGAAGGAGGCTGAGTGACCATAATGCAGAGCTTGTGCCGCACATGGCTTCTGACTGCATGACCCTCGTCCTCAGACTCTCTTGAGTCACCAGAGAGCTAGGGGATGTCCTCAGGCTCCGGAGGGTTATCAGGGTCACTCTTGAGTGGCAGTTGGAGGAGGCAATGAAGGGTGGCTGAGGCACATCACTCTCCATGTTGTAACTTCCGTTGTCAGGTGTCATCTCCCCACTCGCCTGTGAAGACACCATCACCTACAGTTCCCTCCCAGTTGCACTTTCACTTTTTCCCTTCCTTGCATGAGTGGCTTGGCTGTGATGGTGGTGGCACGGTTGGGTGGATGGTGGTGGTGGCAAGTGAATCAGATGATGTGAAATCAGAACTCGTCATTCTAAACCCTTCCATGGCATGTCATAGACAGCCAGTGCTTTCTGCCCACCTCCTCTATGCTTCCATGATGCTGTGGTGAAAAAAGAAAGCGGCGGTCACTTCAGACTGTGGTGGGAAAAGGAAAATGACTATGTCCGTCAGAGCTGGAAGTTCTTGAACACCTCATTTATGATGGCTAGTTCCATCAGCCAGTGATGTCAGAGAGACAGGCCAGTGTCAGGATACTATAGTTGCAGCATGCGACTCTGAGGTTGTTACTATCGTGCCCTGGCAACCTACTACTCGAAAGTGCATCTGATTTCGTGTATAATACGTTCGTGTATAATAATATTCGTGTATAATATATTCGTGCATAATAATATGATTTGTGTATAATATGATACGAAATATGACGCACTTCTGAATGGCAGGTTGCCAGAGTACGACAATGACAACCTTAGAGTTGTACATAGCGACTATAGTTGTGTGTTGCCATGCTGGGTTTTGAACATGAAATCTTGTATGATCCTTGCCATGTACAGCAGATTCTTTGTTATGTGCTAATTTCTTTGTTATGTGCTGATTTCAGTTTTTGCAGCTACTGTCCTAGACTATATACAAGTTAATTCTTTGGCATATAAATAATTACCTTTCACTTCTTATTACTTTTTTCACACCACCTAATGATACCAACATGAATACATACTTGAAATTTTTTGCAATTTGCCAAAATTTCGTGGGTTGCATCAAAATTCTCATGAGGGCATAAACTGCTTCTTTCTGAATGCCATTTCCACAAAAATAAATTGTATGCCTATACTTGAGTAAATACAGATGTTTGCTCAATGGCCTTAATCATTATGTTTATGGTGACTGTGACTAAAGAGTTAACATAAACATGTCAACCACTAGGACAATGGCACACCATTAGTTGGAGAGGATTCATTTAACACCTCAATCGTCAAAGCTGGTCCATAATAATGGCCTGTAGAGCGGGAAGAAGGAACAGACTGATGAAAGAACATAAGGACAATTTTAAATATTTCTCAGCCACCCAAGGCTCCCAATTTAATTTTTTGTATACTAGGTATGTGTTGCTCGACTAGGGTCCTGAAAACAGCCTCGCATGTCCTTGCTGAGTACAACTTTTCATATCATTCACAGGTCTCAGGTTCTGCAACTAGTCTGTTGCACTATGGGACCTGTTTCAGAAAGTGGCCCTGCACCCGAATCAGCTGATTCCAAATGTGGCATGGGAATTACTGCTCAGCTTAAAAAAGTCATGTGAAACTAAGCCCGGGGGTTAGAACGAGTGACTCGGTGGCAGTTTAGTGTGAAACTATGAAGTGTGCTGAGTATACCAGAATGCAAGAAGTGGATAAAGCAATATCAACATAATCAATAGTTGCTCAAGAAAGGACTGATGCTCATTTGAGTGATGGAATCTGCACATCTCCAAGAGGCTAATCAAGCATCATCATGTACGAATGACATCAGTTACGTGCTGATCTCAGATTTTCCAGTCACTCTGTTAGACTTTGTAACCCATTCAACATGAGGTATTAATGTGCATGTTAAACTTTTAGCATATAAAGGATTACTTGCTCTTCATGTCATAATTTCGCACTACCTAATGAGGCAGCAAAATAAGTGTGTACTTAAATCTTTTTGTAGTATGGAATAAATTACAGCATATTAACAGTCCTTTCCAATTATACCAATGTTATGTCTATACTCATATGAAAGAAGGAGCTTGCTCTATTTTCTTAACCTTCTTTGGTCACGCTGACAATTGGGCTGGCCTAAAAGTGTGGATCACTAAGACAAGACCACCTTGTCAGTTGGATGGATTAATTTGACATTTCACTCGCCAGTCTGGTCAATAATTGTGACTTGTTGATCGTGAACAAACGGACCAAAAGGATGGATGAAAAACTTTCATTCTGGCTCAGCTGCTTAGGGCCCTCGATTTCGTCTTTGGGAAAATAAAGTCTGGAAAGTAATAACAGTAACAAATAAGATTCCTAGGAGTAGAGCCAGTACGAGAAAACAGAAGAGGAAATGAAAAAAAAAAAACATGATAATAATACAGTAATTTCAGTAAAAGGAAGGAGAGAATTGAAAAAAAAAATAAAAAAAAAAAAACAATTAAAAATAGTTAGATCTAAAAAAAAAGAGAGTAGCCTATAAAATCAGGAGAGTAGTCTCTTACATAAAATATTGAGGGAAATAAAGGATATAAGAAAAAGTCTTGAGGGGAAGGCTAATAGGAGAAAGGAAAGAATCGTGAGGGTAATACAAATAAGAGAAAATAGTCAAGAGAGAAAAGTTAATAACTGAAGATGAAATAACGTTGGAGGGGCAAGGGCCAAGGTCTTATGTCGCCAGGTAAGGCCAAGAAGAGAAAGTACAGTAATTAAGAGTAAGGCCAATAAGAACACAGTTAATTTCAGATTTACACAGACAATGGATTTTAAAAATCATACCTGTGAAATCTGGGTCATTCCTACCGGGTTTCTTGAAAATAATTTTGGCAGAAAGAAAGACACAGGTAAACAAACTAAGGGACAGGCAAACATTTGCAAACTATTTAGCAAAATGGCAGACCAACCAAAGAAACAGATTGGCAGATACTTGTAAACAAATTCACAATAGACAAACAGGAAGACACATATAAAAAGACAGACAAACTGACAGACGAACGAACACATGCCAACGGACCCATACTCGCTTGCATCCTCACAGACAAGCAGACACATGCAGGTAAGACAAACAGATAAACATAGGGAGTAAACTGTAGCACCAGTCGAACCGGGCATTACACTCAAGGTAGATGAAAAGCTGATTACAGGGAGAGCTGGAGCTCTCGTTTCATCAGCTCTTGGGACTAGCTTTTGACCATCCCCCTTTGCTGAACTTTTTTTCAGTATTTCAGTAACAGAGAGTAGGCCAGCATGCTCTCCAGTACATGTTTCTCTGTCAACACGAAACTACATGTATATTACATACTACATTTCCTATTCAAATATTTTGAAAAAATGGCATATGAACACCAAGCCTCTAGTCTCCATGGGGGGGGGGAGAGGTGCAGACAAGCCCCCACCATCCTCCCCTCTCCCAGTGACGACCAAGTGAGATTCCTAGAAACACTGATTTACTTCTTCTTCATGTCTTTAACATCCATGGTCTTTCCTCTAATTTTCTTTCTGCTGAACACCACTTCTCTAAACCTCACCTTCTCTTCCTCACTGGGACTCTCAACTGTCTAAGGCGGCTGACAGCAAACCCTACTCTGTATCCTCCTACTTTCTCTATATTCAGTCCAAGGCCAAAGGTGGATGTCGTGTATATGTACGCAACAATCTATCTTGCTCTCGTGTTCCTGAACTTGAATCCCCCGAATTCTCTACTCTCTGGTTTAAGCTATCCTGTCACTCTCTGACTAAATATATCTGTGGTGTTTACTTGTCACCCAGTTCAAATGGCTATGAAAAAATCTTCGACTATCATACTTTTAAGATGGAATGCGTGCTATCAATTTATCCTTTCTCCGAAATCTTCATTCTAGACGATTTCAATGTTCATCACCACCATTAGCTCTCCTCACCTTTCACTGATCCACCTACCGAACAAGCTTACATTTTTTTTTTCCTATTCTTAATGACCTAGGACATTACCCTACCCATATCCCTGACTGCCTTAGAGAGAGAACCAACATAAGAGACCTCTTCCCTACAATTAATCCTTTTGCTGACTTTGTTAATCATTTCTTTCTGTTGTGCTCCTCCGATCACAACCTTATCATTTTAACCTGACCAATCGCTCCAGTAAGGGCCCGGACACACATGTCCCCGAACATGTGATAGTCAAGAGGAGACAAGGCCCAGGGGTCTGTCCAACGTTCACTCTCGAATACTGAAGCAGCTCTAACCCGGTGCTTCGTTTCGTCTTTTCGATCACATGTTTGGGGGCAAATATGACTGGGCCCTAAAGCCTGTGGACCCTCCCATGAATCAGTTGAGTGACTCTTTGGAGTTGCTGATTGGGAGGCCCTCAGGCAGTACTTCTTTTACTTTCCCTGGAATGATTATTGCTTCTATGGCTGGGAGCCATCTGAGTGTGCCTTGCACATTATGGAGGTCGTTCTCCCGGACATGGACACATACATTCCTTTTTCTTATCCCGTGACTATTGCAAAAAATCCTTGGCTTATACTCACTTTTTCTAATACTGTCCACAACAAAGAGAGAGCTTGCAAAAGATACCAGATCCAACTCACCCCTCAATCTTATCTCTTTTATGTTTCTGCCTGGAATCATGCTAGGTCTGTTTTTCACTCTGCTAAAAATAATTTCATTTGTACTAAATACTCTGAACTCTCGAACTCAAATGCTTTGAACTCTCGAACTCAAATTCTTCCCACTCCTTCTGGAATCTTGTCAAAAATCTTCCTAACAATTTTACCTCATCATCCTTCCCTCCTCTTTTTCACTCTCATGACCCTGTAACTCTTTCTTCTACTGATAAAGCAGAACTCTTTGCTCAGACTTTCTGCTCCAATTCCACCTTAGACAATTCCATTGCTGTGCCTCCTTCATTTCCCCTCCTCTGACTTCCTCAAGGCCAACATAAAAATACCTTCAGTTGATGTATTTTCTGCCATCACTGACAAGGCATATGAGCCTGATGAGGTTCCTCCTGTTGTCCTCAAGAACTGTGCTTCTGTGCTTACACCCTCCCTTGGTAAATTCTTTTGCCTTTCTCAGTCAACTTGCACCTTTCCTTCTTGCTGGATGTTTGCTCTCATTCAGCCTGTCCCAAAGAAGGCTGACCATTCCCAACCCTTTAACTATCGGTCAGTTGCGTTAAGATCCTGTTTTTTCAAAAGTTTTTTTAATCTAGTCTTTACCAAAAAAAATTAAAGTACCTTTCCTATCACAACTTTCTTTTCGATTGTCAGTATGGGTTCCGCAAGGGACACTCCGATGGCGATCTTCTCACCTACCTTTCAGACTCCGGGTCATCCTCCTTTCAGGACTTTGGCAAAAGCTTTGCCATTGCACTTGACATCTCAAAGGCTTTCGACCGAGTCTGGAATAAATCTTCAACGTACATACTGCCCTCTTACGTTTTCTATCCTTCTATCTGTGCCTTCATCTCTATCTTCCTTTCTCCTTATTCCATAGCTGCTGTTGTAGACGACCACCGTTCTTTTCCTAGAGCTATCAATAGTGGTGTTCCTCAGGGCTCTGTCCAGTCACCAGCTTTCTTCCTATGATTCGTCAATGACCTTCTAAGCTGTGCATCTAAAACTATCCAATCATACGCTGATGACTACACCCTTCACCTTTCCATTCACTTCCTGCAGCATTCATCTCAGCAGTTACTTCAACAAACAAGGGATGAGGCAATGGCACACCTAATGTCTGACCTGGCTCATATCTTTGACTGTGGTAAAAGTAATCTTGTTGCATCGTAAACTCAGTACTTACATCTTTCAACCCATCAAAATCTTCTGCAGGAGTATCCTTTAATTTTCAGCAATATCCAACTCAACCCTATATCATCTTTGAACATACCTGAGGTTTCATTATCTCGAGATTTATCTTGGAAACATCATATTACCTCTCTTGTAAAATCTGCTTTCAAGAGATTAGGTGTGCTAAGTCGACTCCGTGGCTTCTTTACTCCTGCACAGATGTTGACTTTATACACGGATTTTATTCGCCCCTGGGTAGAGAACAACTCTCATGTGTGGGGAGGCTCCCCACATACAGCTTCTCTCAACAAGGTGGATTCAAAAGCTTTTCGTCTCATGAACTCTCTTCCTCCTTCTGGCTAACTTCAATCTCTGCCTCTTCAATGTGCTGTTGCATCTTTATCTCTTTTCTGTCACTGATTCAATGGTCATTGCTCCTTTAAACTATCTGCGTGCATCCCTCCACTGCTACATCAGGCTCATAGAAGCTGTTTAGCAGCAAAGTCTTATCCCTATTCTGTCCAATTCTCTAATGCAAGAATTACCGTTACTCCCAGTCCTTCGTGTATGCAACAGGTCAGCTCTACAACTGCCTTTCTCTGTCTGTCTTTTCCTACTGTCTTTGACCTCCAGTCTCTCAAACGCAGTGTTTCAAGGCATCTCGAAATAAATGGATGTTGAATTTGGCTCTCTGTTATCTTATTCTTGTTTTTTCTTGGAGAGATGAATCATTGGGGCTTCTG
>JAGKTI010033184.1:0-11734 GCA_018397915.1 Birgus latro | reverse complement strand
CCTAAAACCAGTGCCCGTCTCGCTTGTACCCAGTCAACGTCACTGGAGACTGTGATCTCCGACTCGTATTCAAACTCGGTAGAGAAGCAGCAGCACTGTTTATAATCCCACCATCAGACAGTCCCAGTACAATTAAATAAACATCTGCTATGCATAATAATAATGTACAGTAAGACCTCACTATAACGGACTAATTGGGGCTCAGGGCAGTCCGAAATATGCGATTTTCCGATAAAAGTGACATCCAGACTTACCCCTGCTAATCCGGACTTTTTCTGATATATCAGACATTAGTCCGTATTGCATCAGTAGTTTTCACCACCATTGTAGTATTGTACTGTGTTATACCTTCACTACATTAATCAAATGGTATAATAATACTGTACTGTGCACTGAAAAACATGTCTTTGACTTGTCTTATTGTGGTGAACATAGCTGAAGTTGTCATGCAGTCCGGACTGCTTTCTGGCTATATCGGACTTTTTCCGATATATAGGAGTTTAGTCCGGTAGCTCCTCGAGTCCGATAAAAGCGAATTCCGGTCTACTGAAGTCCGTTATATCGAGGTTTTACTGTACTAATGATTGAGAATTGTCTAAGGTGTGAATTGTTGCAACAGAGAATCACTGATGTTTTGACGGGGAATTCACTTAAGGGGGAATGCAATCGATGATGCGATCAGGATAGCCTTTTCAACAGCCCCTCTTTATGTCATTCTTGATACTGTTCTGGTTGCAAAACTCCTTTATTCTCTTCTCTCTTATTTTCCACCATTTATTTAGAAATTCATCTGTATTTTCAAAGCATTTTCCCTTGAACAGCACGAATGTAAACACATGATTTATCGACTGATAGCCTTTTCAAAGGCCCCTCTTTACGTTGTTTTAGTTACTGTTCTGGTTGCTGAGCTCCTTTATTTTCTAACATTTATTTAGAAATTCCCTCGTACTGTATTTTCAAAGCATTTTCCCTTAACAACCCGAATGTAAACACATGATTTATCAATCAATGATGAGATCGGCATAGCCTTTTCAACAGCCCCTCTTTGTTTTTCCAACATTTATTTAGAAATTCCTTTGTATTTTCAAAGCATTTTTCACTGAACAGCCCAAATGTTAACACACGATTTATCAACGTAACAGTTTTCATCAGTGCATGAAATATTTGCTATCTAGGACTTTCATAATTATTAACCCTTTGAGATTCCGATGATGATTTTGATCATCATTTCAAATCCAACCTCAGAGATTCCGATGACGCTTTTAATTGTCATTTTAAGAAACTTTTGTAAAATATTCACTATAAATAGCGTTTATGCATCGTAATAAAGAGACTCAAGCATGATGTCACGGAATGGTTGCCCTATGAGTGGCAGGTACTGGACAGCTGGTCTGACTCATGGCTTTGTTTCTTTATCACTTTATACTTTGTGGATATTTTTCTACAGCAAGGTATAAAATTTTTGGTTTTTGCCCAGCTTCCACTTGTCACTCTGACTTTTATTTTATTTGTTTTTCCTTTTGGAACATACTATGATAAAGTACAACTATTCAGATGCAAAATAACACCACAACCAGCACCCTATCATAAAAAGTGTATTTGCACTGACCGATCAAAGAAAAAGATTGCAAAGCGAATTTGTGGCTGAGACTAAAAGAAAATTATGCACCTCTTTCCTTTTGCTTTACCGTGCAACATAATGCTGAAATTACCATAATATATATATCATTGTAAAGGCAATTAATTGTAGTTCTGCATAGTTTAAACCAGATTTACATATCTTTATTATTTTTTTTTGCTGAGTATTTTGCTATGGAAAAGTATAAAATTTTTGGTTTTCACCTAACTGCAACTCGTCATTTTGACATTTTATTTTCTTTTTTCTCCTTTTTTGAACATACTGCGATAAAGTACAACTATTCAGCATTAAAATGACCCAAGAACCAACATTCTAGCATTAAAATGACCCAAGAACCAACATTCTAGCATGAAAACACACAAAGAGATCAAAGAGAAATATCGTGCCGTGAGAGTGGCTGACTCTAGCACAGACAAAATCTGCTAGGCTCAGAAATCTCATAGGGTTAATATTTATTTTAAATTATTTTTATGTATTCCATGATAGATTAGATGACAGTTCAATGGTCAAACACGAAATTTTCTTTGCTGAGTCACCTAGTTGTCCACACTGTTTTGTACCTCATCTGATGGGCAAGAATCCGTACCCCAAATGACAGTGCTCACTCTACCTATGACTAAAACACATTAATCTAAGTCAAAAAACACTTTATAAATCAATCTTAACACAAAATTTAAGTCTATAATATAATCAAACCAGTTTTTAAAAAGTCAAAACTCATCACAAAACTGGGGTATTGTAAATCGGGGTTTGCCTGTTTAAGAAAATGTGTGGCTCAATATTATCTTCATCCTACTGTCATCACAAAAAATATGAATGAGACTGATGATTATGATGATGATGACAATGATTAGGAAAAGGATGGTTATCACAAATAGCAAACAGATGTTAAAAAAAAAAAAAAAAATCTTGAATCAGGTGATGTATTCTATTAGTTTACTTTTACCTGCTACCTCTAGATTATTTTATCCAGTTTGGTGAGGATCTTTGATGGTGAAGAGATTAAAAGTTATATCTACCACACCATTTCAAAGTCTTTACTGTCCTTAACAAAATTGCCTAGTAGAAGCAAATTAAATGGTATGTCGCCAAGCTGAACTAGTGAAGAATATGAAGCTTTAAATCCTAAATAAATTAAAATGTTGGATACAGTAAGCAAAGAAAGTAAGCAAGTTATGTCTCCACTGTACTTAATCTACTAGTCCAACTTACTGAAAGATTGGAATATTAGGTCAGATTCATGATGATGCCATTCATTCATTCATACATTCATCCATCCATCATCCAATCTTATGTCGCCCCATGAGGAGCACAGGAACCCGGCTCTAGGCAAGTTGGTCCTGACATTTAAGATGAGAGTGATCAGCCTCACTCATCCCAGAGTCGCATTACATAAGCAATAAACGCCAACCAACCCTTGGATGTAAACCTTCACAGGCTCAATCCGGCTGGGGTGCCTTAATTGCCTACTAAACCACCAGGAGCCATAATTCATAAAAAATAACAATATATGCTTGCATGTGTCAGGACTGTTTACCTAATGGCAGATCTCTATACTAGATGATCCATAGCATCACCTGTTTTTAATCCCTTGACTTGGCATTAGTTTTTAAGGGCTTCATCCTATATCCTCTAAGTTTTATTCTTTGATGCTGTACCACCTACATTCATACTCAAATATTTTTTTACCCAAGTTTCATTTTCTACTCTCTCCACATGTCCAAACCACATCACTCTCCCTTTACATAAAATATCAACAATGATGAATATAATGAATCTGTACCACTTTCCTGGAGCGCCGTGCCCTGGCAGTGGAAGGTGGTGGCAGCATGTTGTTGGTCTGGCTGATACCCAACACTGTCTGCTGTCTGGTGCTACGTGTGCCTGCACAACATCAACACACTTAATATACAGGTAGACCATACAGTACTAAACACTTAGTGAAAAAAGCAAAGCAGGTTCTGCACAAAAAAATATGACACCATATGACAGATACCGTACTATGTAATGCCTGCTACTTTCGTTACATATTAGTAGCCCTGCTGTTTTAAAGGAAGCAGTACACTACTGTATATCACTTGCTAGTGTACCAGTGACATTCAATTTTATCCAAAGTTCGGTAAGCACAGGGTGTATATGGGTACAAGTAGACCTTGATATACGTCAAGGATATATTCAACATTTTCACAAATTTTTCAATACAACTACTTCTGTAAATTGGGAGAAACCAGCAAGTAATCTTAACAGGCAACATCTGGACTGATAGATATCATCATCATTATTGTTCATACCATTTTAATTTTAAAAACTAGGGGGGGGGTAACTTTGCTACTACTGTATACAGATATATAATCTCAAGACTGTGGAAGTCAGACTCACTTCTGGTGATTGAAGGTGTTGGAATGGGTTCACTCATCTCATCAGGATGCAGCAGCAGCTTTGGTTTGGGCCCACGTTTCTTGGTGGTGGCAGTTTGAAGCACAGTTTCAGCAGTACTTAACAAGGAAGCCATACTGTTTCTCACTGCCGAACTCTTCTTCTTCTCCTCCTCCGCTTCACTCTGTTGCCATGGTTTGTTACGCACAGCGGCTGGGTAACGCATGAGGTCTGTTCGATACAGCTGGCGGACTGACTGGAGGATTGTCTCAATTTCATCTTCCATGAGCTTCACTCGACGCTCAACTGGGATTAAAAATAAATAAATAAACACATGTAACTATGCAGGTGTCTTCAGAAGGAATAACTGACAATGAAAATGAAAAATGAACAACAAACTCTGTATTACCCTCATTCTTGCTTGATTTGTAATGAGGCTTAGTGACAATCCTTGGTGATTAAAATTTTTATGGGGAGTATTTGGGGGCAAAAGTAATCGGTGAGGTTAGGTTAGAATGCAGTAGCCATGCACTGCCGTGTCTAGTCGGTGAGGTCGTATGTAAACACACTGTCTTCAGTGTCTTAAGGCAGACGTATTTGTAATAATCTAACTTTAAATATACAGCATTTTTAATGAAAAATATGAGGCTGCTAGAACCTAACCCTCTATTTTACCTGTAAATATATGTCACATTTAGTGCAAATTTGATTTTGCATGAGGTTCTGCATAACATATCTTGTGTTGTACTCAAACCTTGAGTACCACGGGCAATAGGTACTGGACAAGGACCATAGTACTCAAATCCGCGTCACTCAGACAATATGTATACATGTATAATGGTACAATTTGTTCTGGGAACATTCCAAAACACTCACTTTTGCCCATCATTGCCACCTTACAGCACGTAAATTACCCCCACTTATACCAAACGTCAGGTCAAACACTGAAGGAGGTATAACTATTGTACTTAAGAACATTAATGGTATTAAAAATAGCATTAACAAAACAAAAGTTGGGCTGGGCACCCTTGTGTTGTTGATACATAGCTCCCCGGTATACTCCTCCCGCTCCTCACCCCTAATGTTGTCAATTTCGCCTTCTCTCGTATCATGTGGCCTTTGGGAGAGACCTTAGGTCGTATAGTTAGACAAAAATTTATGGACCGGCAGTTTTAGGGGATGAATAAAACGATATTGTTCGCTAACCAGAAAAAATTTCATCCATGTGTTCCGTGAGATAGCGTTCAGATTCACATTCTTTGCTTGATATCGCGCTTCCCAACACATTTCGGACTAACTAAGCTCATGGCTAAACTGCTCAGTCAGTCTGAAATGTGTTGGGAAGCGTGATATCGAACGACGAATGTGAAGCTGAATGCTAACTTTTGAGAACACACGGAGGAAAGAGTACTTTTTTCTGGTTTGCAAACATTTTCGTTCCATTTCAGTCCCCAAAACTGCCAGACCCATAAATTTTCGTCTAACCATACAGCCTAACATTTCTAACGAGGGCCACTTGATAAAAGGCGAAACTTTGACAACACTATGGGTGGAGGGTGGGAGAAATGTGCCAAGAAGCTATGTTTCAAGAACACAAGGGTACCTAACCCAATTTTCCTTTTATTAATGCTATTTTTAATACCACTGATGTTCTCAATTGCAAAAGTTACATCTTTCACTGTTTTACCTGATGGTACGTACAAGTGGGGGTAATTTACATGGGGTAAGGTGGTAAGAAAGGGTAAAGTGAGTTTTTTCTGATGCTCCACATCTCAGTCTGCTTCAGGACAGCACACAGTGTAGAGTCTCTACACTGAGGACAACATTATAAACTTTTACATGTGCCAGGTTCGCATCACTTCCTACGCACTATCTTTATCTTCTCTCAGTCCTTCCAAGTTGTTCTGATATTGCTTTCATTCACGCCATGCGTTTTTGCATTTCGGTAAACATATGCTTTACTTAAAGCAGTAGAAGGACCTTACCAATTCAATTCATATTCCTCCAGTTTGTTTTCTGTATTTTTCTGGTGGCAAGTTATCTTTTCCTGCTGAAAGTATTCCCACTTTTACCGTCACGTTCCTTAAGCCGTACCTATGATTGTCTTGACATACTCAAAGGTGGTTTTTGTTTCCTACCTTCCCAACTGGATGTAAGGTTAGATTAGGTTAGGTTAGATTAAATTATTAGGCATAGTTAAGCTTGATAAGGTTTAGTTAACCCGAGGAATCCCATCGACATATGGGTACGTTCCGTTCGTTTCGTTTTTGAAAGCTGCAACATGCTTGCATGCGTCGGCCTTTTTGGATTGGAGCGTGTAGCATTTTATGACCGGATGCCCTTCCTGATGTCTACCGATGACCCTTGGGTGGATTCGATCCTCCGACCCTACGGCCAGAGCGGAGCACTCTAACCCACTGAGCCACGGCTGGGTACGTTGCGACATTTTGCCACAGCTACACTCATCGACGTACGGGTAGGTCGTGCAATTGCAAGGATCATAATTTGCACAAATTTCAAAATTCGCACTTGATTTTGGGGTACGTAGGCTCGGACGACCTTCCCCTATCTGCCACTAGGCCGGGACACTCGTCGACCCCTCATGACCCGCACGCAGCTTCACCTCGTCCGCTCACCTCCCAGCAGTGACCCAGGTCAGACATGGCACGCCGAGGCCTCTCGGACAAGCAGATTCAAGCCGTCCTTGACGTCTTCACAGGCGACAGTGATTCACCACTCGATGATGAGGTGGCAGATAAGGACTACATCCAGCCTGAGGAGGAGGAAAGCAGTAGCAGTGATGAGGAGGTCCCTTCACCATGAAAGTGGCGCTACGTCACCTATCGCGCCGCTAGATGGGGCCTCCCAGCACCTAAACAGCGTGGTAATACCTCTGTTCAGCCACTACGTGATGTAGAGGGTGAAAGCGAGGACGAGGACGAGGAGGGAGCCGTAGGACGTGCTGCCACGTGGTACGGCCGCGAGATTATCACCCATCGCAGCCCCGAGAGGACAGCACGTCGTTTTCTAAGGTATGGGCCTAGTGTCTTGTTTGGGGAGGTTGGAAGTGGTGTGGAGGGAGTGGAAAGTGAAAGGAAAGTCTTGTGGCAGTGCGTAAAAGGGAGAGTGGCAGGAGTGAGTCACTGCGCTCACGTGGTGGTGTGAGGGAGCGTAGCGGGCCAGGTGCAGCGGTGAGTCACAGGGGTGAATCACGTGGTGTGGTGATGGAGCGGGGAGGCGAGGATAAGCCACTCCCCAGCACGTCTTATGCTCCCCAACATTCCCAGACCTACTCCCCACAGCCCCCTGATGTTCCCCAAGGTCGTAAGGGTAAGGCTAAGGCTAAAGAGCGAGGCAAGAGGAGCGCGAGTGGGGAAGCCCTTCGTTCTCCTCCTCCCCACCCCGACGAAGGCGACGATGGGGGCGATGTGACGGGAAGTGATTTTTCTCCCATAATTCACCCCTTCATTGAGCAGGGATGAGCAGGCTGCACAGCTCCTGGAATCCACCGTGGTTCAAGCAGGTTGGATTTTTTTTACCTGTTTTTCGGTGAGGGTTTTGTCCAGCAAATTGTACAACAAACAAACATGTTTGCAAGCAGCCAGTGACGTGAGAGTGAAAGACTGGGCACAAGGAGCAGACATTTGATCATGTATGATTACCCTGTTTCCCTGTCAAAGATGTTCATTTTTATGTGCCTGGTACATTTGATGGGTCTTTTACATAAAAACAAAATTCCGTCATACTGGACTATGGACCCTCTAATGCAGACACCAATATTTGGCAAGATCATGAGACATAATCGGTTTCAGCAAATCCTAAGCCACCTCCACTTTTACGATGCTGATGATCCTGCCAATGCCAATGATACAGATAAGATGAGGCGAATTAGGCTGGTTTTTGATCACCTAAGGCATACATTTCGTTCCTCATTTTATCCCTATAGAGACCTTGTCATAGACGAGAGTCTCGTGTTGTGGAGAGGCAATATTTCTTTTCACCAGTATATACCCAGCAAAAGGCACCGTTTTGGCTTCAAGATCTTTGTTATGTGTGACTGTAGGACTGGTTATGTGCAAGACATAGTCTTGTACACCGGTGCACAGACAGACATAATAGAAGATCGCAGTATTGGACTCTGGGGAACAGTGGTGAAAACAATGATTGAAGAGTACCTTCATCGTGGTCACATCCTCTACCTCGATAATTGGTAGACTAGCCCTCTTCTCGCTCGTTATCTACACCTGCATGACACAGGACTCTGTGGTACAGTGAAGGTGAACAGGTGACACATGGCCAAGGTCGGGCGGAAGCTAGACAGAAATGAGGTGGTCTTCTTCAAGGCTAACAACATCCTGGCATCAGTGTGGAACCACAACAGGGAAGTTTGCCTCCTATGCACTGTTCACCGACCTTTGATGCACCGCACAGAGTCCACTGATTACCGTAGCGAGAGCAGGTGCCGCATCTGGAGGCCTGAGTGTGTTCTGGACTACAACATCAATATGCAGCTCGTGGACCAGTCAGACTTGATGATATCGAGTGTAGAGTGTGCCAGAACCACGTTGAATTGGTACAAAAAGCTTTTCTTTCACATGCTGCATATAACTGCCCTCAATTGTCACCACCTGCATGCCCTGACAACAGGTGTGCAGGAAACCTTTGAAGGTTTTGTGCGGGAGCTGTGCTGGGAAATTATTGCTAAGTATGCTGAGGAGAGAACTCAGCAACGACCCCGCTCTGGCCCTAACGCCCAAACTCCACTCAGAATTTCTGGCCGCCACTTTGCAACTCCGGTCCCTCCACAACCGAACAGACCTAGGCCCCAACACAGATGTCATGTGTGTGGGAACTCACGTGTCAGACCCAGCACTCAGAGAAAAGACACCCGCCAAGAGTGCATACAGTGTGATGTAAGCCTCTGCATTCACCCTTGTTTCCAGGAATACCACGCAACGATGCAATTCTGAGATGGTGTGAGAGTGATAAGACGCTTGTTCTCAGGAAAGTATGCGACATACAGAAGCTCTGTGTAATTATAAGGCCTGTGAATATGTAAATATATGTATAAAGTGGACACTGGTATAAGTTGAACATTATCATTTTAGTGCATAAACTTATTCTAAGTCGAAACATTCCTAGCGAGTGTGTAAAGGTGTGATATTCAGATGCTCTGTGTAATCATAAGGCCAGTGAATATGTGAATATTAGTACAAAGTTGAAATGGGTATAATATTACTTGTAAAATATCATTTTAGTGCATAAATTTATTCTAAGTTGAAACATTCCTAGTGAGTGTGTAAAGGTGCGATATTCAGACGCTCTGTGTAATTATAAGGCCGGTGAATATTAGTACAAAATTGAAATGGATATAATATTAGTTGATAAATACCATTTTTGTGCAAAAATATATTCTAAGTCGAAACATTCCTAGCAAGTGTAAAAAGGTGCGATATTCTGTCGCTCAGTGTAGTTATAAGGCATATATATACATGTAATTACCAGTATAAAGTGTAAATGGGTGTTTTGTTGCTTGAAATGTATGATGTACGTGCAAAAAAATATTCTAAGTCACAACATGAGTGGTAGCAAGTGTGCTATCTACGTGATTATGCGCTAGCAGTGCGCTAAATATCGTCGTAAGGATTGTGAGTACGTGAAAACATTTACATTGTTTGTAGAATGTTATAATGGCATTGAAAGAATAATATGAAACTAGACAAAATTTTATGTATGTTGAAAGATGAGTCACAGTGAGTGCGCTGAGTATGCCAGCATACGCTAGCATTATGCTAAATATCATCGTAGTGAATATAAACAGCTGAAACCATTTATATAAGGTCAAAAATGCTAAAATGTCATTGAAACAGTAATATGCAAGTAAATAAAATGATAGGCATCCTGAAACAAGAAACTTAGCGACTCAATGTTACGAAAGTGACCAAACTCGCTATGCTTTCACAGTGGAACAATGCTTATATTTCCTATATATCTTATTGAAAACCCTTATATTGTTGTTCTTATTGTTGATTAGATCAAAATGAATAAATGTAGACGTGTTAGTGTTTGTTTCTCCCAAAATTACCTACCACAGAAAACGTGCGAGCCAGACTCGCCATTGTCAGAGTACGATACCTGCATGGGGGGGGGGGCTCACCTGTTCTGACCACTTGGGGATCCAAGGAACCACTTTCTTGTCCACAATCCTTTGTTTCTCACCTAAAGCGGATGTTTTAGCCAATAAAAAATTTTCCCAAAAAAGCTCAGGACTGGGGGGTATCGGAGGTGGGAAATCGGTTGGGACGTGACGAGTTAAACACTTAGGTTTCGCCGAAACCCTGACGAGTCAAACGAGTTTACACAGTGGAACACAGCTAAAAACAACAGGGAAACAGATTTCGCTTGAAACATTTATTTACCACCCTAAAGTAATAAGAAAAATATAACAGACTATCAGGAAGAAGAGTGAAGAATGTAGAACTGAATGCTAATTTACGAGAGCACACGGATGGGGGTAATTTTTTTTCTGCTTAGTAAACATTTTCGTTCAGTTTAATCCCCTAAGCTGTGAAATCCATATGATTACGGTAAAGTCAGTGAGACACGAGAAAGGACTTGATAGCAGTATGCTCAGTCGGTCCAAAACGTGTTGAGAAGCATGAAATCGAACAAAAAATGTGGAACTGAACACTAATTAACTTACAATAAAACATAGATGAAAGTTTTTTTTTTTTTATTAGCAAACATTTTCATTTCATTTCACCCTCTTAAACTGCGAAACCTATTATCTGTGTAGGGTGACGAGCGAGAATGGATTGATAACCGTATGCTCAGTCAGCTGGAAATGTGTTGGAAAACATGAAATCGAACGAAGAATGTGGAAATGAACGCTAACTTACAAGAACACATGGATGAAAGTAACTTTTTTCTCTATGTAGCAAATTTTCGTTCCACTTCGTATCTTAAAGGGTAAGATACTATTATAAGTGTGGGGAAGAGCTAAGTGAGGCGCGAGAAAGGACTAATAATCATATGCCCAGGTGGTCCGAAATGTGTTGGGAAGCATGAAATCGAATGACGAATGTGGAACTGAACCCTAACTTACGAGAACACATGAATGAAAGTTTTTTTTTTTCGACTAGCATACATTTTCGTTCCATTTCGTCCCCTGAAATTGCGAAAACCATATATTTTGTCTAACCATTCGCCCTTGAGTGTGCCCAGGAAACATATTTCAGTTCTGTAACCACCAGGAACCCTAAGCCAGGAACGACGCTCACCCAGTCGTGTCAAAACTAACCATAATTCTTTTCTTGATATGCTAAGTGTGTTTCCCAGGCAAAATTTCGCTCATTTAACCTAACCTAACCTAACCTATCCCACTAGGGCTGCTTGACTGAGGTGGTTGGCTATGGTATTGTGACAAATACCCATACAGAAGGGAATAAAGGTACCCAAAGTCTGGAGGGTGACGTCATCATGAGCGACTTTCAAATTTCGTCACCAGGCCAGCTGAGTTCCCGTATGAGCTCGAGTTTTTCTGCATTTTGACATGACTTGTCTCATTATGCTGACTGCATTAGAACAAAAACGTGTTACTCAAACGTGTGTTAGTCGAGGACTGACTGTACTTTTTCACCCATTCATTTGCCCATAAACTCTTCCAACTATCTGGCAACCCTGAACAGTGAACACGGTGTGAGTCACGAGTTCAGTTCC